>JADRCC010148988.1:0-10741 GCA_019843855.1 Hylomyscus alleni
TTTTCTATGTTTCTATAACTTATCCTTTTATCAATATCCAGTATGATAGTCTAAGATATTGAAATATATCAGTGTAAATTGTCTGGTACAGGCTTACTGTGCTTAGTAATTTCTTTCCAGAATTACTATATGAATGTTTTATGGCAGATTTACCATTCATTTTGTGAGCATATTTTAAGTACACTGTAGGTACAATGCCAGACACTAGTAAATGAGAAGCTTATAGTCCATTGTCATGCTTCTGTAATTTTTAGTTTTCCATTCTTGCTTGTTTCATGTTTTTGTAGTAAATTCTTTGCATGTCTCCATTTTAGTCATTTTTTGTTTTAAAGAAAAACCACAGAAACACTAAACTTAAAAAATATGTTTTGTCATGCTGGAAAATGGCTCAGTCCATTTTGATCACCAGAATATACATTTTAAAAGATGGGCATAGTGGCACATGTTTTTTAATCTTAGTATGGGAAGGCAGAGACACATAATTCCCTGAAGTTCATTGTCTAACCAGCTTAGCCTACACAGTTAAGCTACAGGCTAGTGAATGACTTCATTTAAAAGAACAAGGTAAATGTCTTTTGAGGCATAATATGAAAGCTTGCTAATGTTTATTTTTGACCTCCATATTCATATCCACACACATGCATGCAAATGCACTGATACAAACACACACACACACACACACACACACACACACGTTTTAGCACACTTTATTTTTCCCATCACCACAGTGATCTTAGTCAATGCACTCTCATGAACTAGAGGTACTTCTTGAAATTCTATGGTCTGAATAAATCTGTTAAAACTATATAGCAATTTCCCCCTTTTCCATGCTTATGGATCTCTATTGCAGAGGTACCCAATAATATAGCTAATCTATTGCATACCTGTGAATCCACTTTCAGTGCACTCCTCTGTATACGGCTTGCCAAACAGTTTCTGAAACTCTTTGTGTTCAATCAGATAGCCAATTAAATTTAATCTCAGCTAAATGACCCCAAGAAGTTTTAACAGATTCTATAATTACTCTCCTTCTAGGAAAGAGTATTACAACAGAAAGAGCACACTCTTGGCAAAAGACAGATCTAAGGTCATATTGAGACAGATGATGGGCACCAAGTAGGTGTAAATGCTGTGAAATCACTACTAACATCTTTTAACTGTTAATGTTATTGATAAGTTCTTTTTATTGTGACCTTTTAGATAGGCTCTTACCTTGTAGCCCAGGCCACTCTTACAGCAATTCTGGATTACATGATCATCTGCTATACATAGTTTGTTCTTTAAGTTTATATTCATAATCACTCATGATGTTCATTTTCTTGTAATCAAGCAAAGATCAGTTGTGGGATGGCATAATTTGACTACTTAGTTAGCATCCACTGAACTCTTGCTTGTTGCCTTGGCTGACTTGAGCAAAAAGACTTGTCATTCAATCAGCCAACTGGACAACTTTTATGTTACTACCAGCCATCTGGAACACTCCACTGACACCCCGAGAAAACTATAATACAATTGCAGCTGATTATGCTGGCTCCTGAAAGCACAGGCTTAGCCAGGGATGTTTGAATCAGTTTGTACCAGGATTTTGCTATCACAAGCCTTGGAAAGCACTAGATGACCCTTGAGAGCATTTCTACCTAGACCAGAGGGAGAGTAGGGTCTCTGGTGGCCTAAGAGAGGAACAGTAGGATTGATGCTAAGAGGTAAGGCTGTGATTAGTCCAAACTGTAAACCTATCCACAATTTCTGCTCGATTACAGCAAAGGGACCCCCTCTTCAGTCAGCTGATTAGCTCTAATGTCCTGCATATTACTTCCTCAATGAGTATTCACAGTAATCTTAATGTCTGAGCTTGATTTTCATCTTTTAACTTCTTCCTGAAATAAGAATCAATCATCATAATGTCTGCAGTTACCTGTGGGTCAAAGACTATTGCCAAGTCTGTACCTGTTAACCTCAGTACAAAGGTTGAAAGGCATTAAAGGCAGCTTATGTACAATAATCTTTGCTGGGAATACTTACTCTGCCTCTCTGTCCCTCTTTCTCTCTGTCTGTCTGTCTCTGTCCATCTCTGTCTGTCTGTCTATCTCTGTTACCCCCTCTCTCTTTGTCTCTTGCTACCTCTCTCCAGGTTGTTGAGTTATCTGTGTGCTCTCCCCTATAACATTTTTAATATCCCTTTGTACTTCTGGAATACATGAAGGGGATAGAAATTCTAGATCAACACTTGTCTCACTTCTTTCTTCTGCCTTGTTCACACTGAAGCCATCTGTTTTGTCCATGACATCTAGAAAAACTTTTTACTTGTAACTATACTTATCAAATGATTATATCCTTTAGAATTACTGGAGTTCTTGTTAAAGTACCTATTTGTTGGCTTCATCCTGAGTTGCTCAGAGACTGCTAATGATACTTGAAAACTTGAATTTTTAACATGCCAATAATCCCAGTACCATGCTTTGAAAGCCCTTACAATTATCATCTTAAAACTGTCTTAAGGAAGCAGGCTATCTGCTCAGAGTCCCATGACTGACAGTGTTTTCTACACAGTCCTCCCATCATTTTGTCTTCTGATACAAGTAGCTTTTTTACATTAAGTTTGATAGAGAGATTTGAGCAAATTTCTATTTTCCTATATACATCACCCATCACAGACTAAAGAACTAGTTCTACCCAAGTCCAGCCTGGTGAAACAATGACTTTAACTGAGGTGGGTGACTATACCACTGAAAAAATCATCCCTCCACATACTTACTATCAACTACTAACTATCTTTTGAGATATATGAGTGTCTGAGCCCCTATGTGAGGTGGTTAATAGTTGGTAAGGGAAACTATGTTTTCTTTAGTGGTATGGCCACATGTAAGTTGTTTATAGTCCTGTAACTAACCCACACTCCCCTCCCCATGTTTATGTAAGTCTGATTAAATGCATTGGTTCAACAAACTTGACAAGGATTGAATTACTTCTTTTGGTTTCTTGTTAGTGCCCTATCTGACATAAGTACATATTTATTCACATTTCCCCTTAAAAATTTGTATAACGCTTGGTGCCCTGTGTGAAATCATGCAGAACCAAAGATGCATTAGAGACAAATACTTGAATTATCTGTGCTGTGAGTGAGTGATAAGATGGGCAACTGAAGCTAATCTGCCCAAGGGGAAGCATTCTAGTGGGCATGCAAATATAGCCAACATTCTCCTAATGGTGTGCAATGGCACACTTAATTCTTTCAGTAACAGTTGCATTATCCATGCCATGGATAAAATGATATGCAACTAAGGTTGCCCTGCCAGAAGGCAGATTGTTCTTGGACAGGATTCCATGGTGGCATGGAGTGATAATCCTTGATGAAATTAGCATGTGTGGTATGGGATCATGTGGGTTTTGCTCTGGGCAATAAAACATGCAACTAAAGTTGAGCTTTCTTCCCCCAAATAATTTACTCACATAAAATAGTACCTGCAAAAAGAGAATTAAAGCAGATTTTAAACTCTGCACTCACCTCTGGATTGGCAGGAAAAGTAAAAAACATGAAAGATGAGGTATTGTCTTACTATTTCTTGTGGCTAACAGCATCCTAAAAAGAGGACAAGTTAGGTTTATCGTAAACAGTCTCCTCTGGCATACAAGGATTTGGAACCTATGGGAAGAGGAATTGGAATTAGAAGTGATATAAGAATCCTTCATATCCAACCCTTAATTCAGTCCAAGTGAAAACTCAATGAGACAGTATACAAATGATGGCCTCAGTAGTGGCATAGAGGAAGGAACTATTGAACTGCTTCAACTGGGACAGATTTTTAAACAACACATGAAAGAGGCCTTCACAGCTTGTCTTGGGAGACTGATAGTCATAGATGGGTCAGTGTGAGTGTTGTAAATGTACAAAAGCTGAGCAGCATAACTCTTCACTTCATCCTTAAGTCAAAACCTGCTTCCTCTGTACCAGTCGAAGGCAAATTAGTTGTCATAGACTGACTCACATGAGCTATGAAGGTCATTTGTTCATCATTACCCCAGGTCTTCATGAATATCAGGCACTAGAGGACAATAGAGGAAGAACAGGCATTATTATAGAAACTAGACATGAGAGAGACAATGTTTGATGCAAAGTTCACTAGCCTATGTAGCACTGTGCTCACAGGAGTTAGGAAAGAGGTTGATTGATTCAATGAGAACCTTATGACAGGTATGTAGCTTTAACAATTTTGCTCAGCTCCATGAGAGTACACAATCTTTACAAGGTAGAAGAGGCTCAAGTAGAGTGGAATGATTTAAGATAAGCATGTAAAGTGGTTTCCAAAAGAGCTAAAGAACTCAAAAGAAGATGAGAAAAAGCAAAAGCAAAATGGATAAATGGGTTCTATCTAAGCCATTCAAAATCAAGTGTGATAAGATTTTTGTCTAGCTGGGCAGTGGTGGTGCACACCTTTAATCTCAGTACTTGGAAGGCAGAGGCAGGTGGATTTCTGAGTTCAAGGCTAGTCTGGTCTACAGAGTGAATTCTAGAATAGCCAGAGCCACACAGAGAAACCCTGTCTTGAAAAAAAAATTGTGTCTGGCCAAAATTTCTAGGGAACATTTGACAAAAAGTCAAGTTGAGTGCAAATGAGGTATTGGAAGGCAAAGCATAAATGCTAACATGTTACATGTTAAAAAGACTAAGAATTAGAAAACAGGTTATAAGTGTGTCCTGTTTATAATTCTTTCCTTTAATAAAGTGTACTTAGAGTAGATATTGCTCACCAAAGTGTGGGGCTATTGGAGCACTCAGTTTTGACTTGTTGAAGTGATAGCAGCATCAACTATAATCTTAAGCCTACAATTTTTTCTGCTTACCGTGCCACTCATCAGAAATTATTGCAGACATGGCAGACAGGATCCCATCCTTGTCCCCAACTTGCCTTGTGCCAGGATGAGAAGCTTATATTGGCTACATCAAACATGTCAGCAGTAGGAAGTAGGAAGTTGCATGAAGACACAATGGCAGCAGCACATGTTGAGAAAATAGAAAAGCTAATGGAAAATGACTACAGATTGTGAAGGCCTAATTATAATGCTTCCCATCTACATCACTGTGCCTTAAGCAGGGTAGAAAGGCAAAGAAAATTCTGGTGATATAGGAAGTTAAACACTCCATCTCCTGTTATCAGTTTAAACCGTTTTACCAGCTAAGAATCAAGAGTTCCAGTACAATTAGCAACATGGGCTATAAATGTTGCCAGCATATAAGTAACATTCTTTTAACATAAAACTAATTTATGTCAAAGGGACAATGAACCATGGTTAAGGTCTAAATGAGTATGACCTTGGGTAAGGCCTCATACCTTTTCAAGAACATTTTCTGGGAATCTTAAAACCATTATCTCTATATACTTTAGGTACCCTACTTCCTTTCATCCTTGGGATCATATAAATTACAACCCCAAAAAGCACCCTCAGGAACTACCCTATGATATCATTCTTGTTCTTTATCAACCTTTGAAGAAAATAGCTTCAAAATCCACCAGAGTTCTATATCTATTATCAAGACAATGAAGTATACTTTTCTTCCAGCCAAGGCCATACCAATGTTCTTGTGTGTGTCTGAGTTTCTTCCTGAACACTACCACTTTTGTTCTATTAGCCTTCTTGATGAACATTTATATTCAATTTTCCTTATTACACTACAGCTCTGATTCATACTGGTTTACCCTAAAATTATTTTCTTCATGGAAGCCATACATCTTAGTTTAGGCCAAGTTGAAGTCCATAAAATATTAGAAAAAGTCATTAGGTGGTAGCTGACAGAGTATCCACCTTTTCCCTGTCCCTCTTGATAGTGCCTAACATAGATCTTCTAAGGGAAAATTGATACAAGTGATGAAATGTTTTCATGCTGTGTTGGACATGCTAACATTCTTCTTCAGTATCCCATTAGATGCTGACTTCTGAGACCAATTGGAAATTGTTTGGAATGAAGAGTGGTCAGCCTTCAGAGAGCCTTCCTAAACACTTTTAAGTGGATTTATGTTATAGATGATATAACAATAGTCTCTGAGAATTTTTCAGATTTAGAAAAGAAATGGAATGCTGTGCAAACACCACCAAAGGAATAAAGATAGGCAGTTAATACAGGGTACAAAGTCCAGACATGGCTATGAAATTTGGTGGATGGGTGGGGCTTTATAGTAACTGAACTATAACAACCTGTGCTTGTAAGCATTAGAACAGTGGTTTGAATGAAGCTTGGATGTGGAAAAAGATACTTGGAGAAGTAGTAAGGTAATATGACTGATAACAAAAGATTACAAATGCTAGTGATGTGAAAGTTATTAGACAGGGGTATCTCTGAGGTCACTATAACAATATAGGCCCATTGCCACTGCTATGGGTTTCCCACAAGAACTAGATGATAAGACTCTATTGCTGAAGGTGCCAAATTCTTTGTTTAGAGGACAAAGAGAAATCAAAATGTAACCAAGAAGGGAGCTTAATGGTGCTATGCAGACTCATGAAGAAGAATTGTCATTGGTTGTCTTTATCAAGCTGTGAACTCTGAGAACTAAACTGTCAACATGCCAGGCAAGATGAAACAGTACAACTACTAAGAAAACAAAGAGCTGCTTTTCATTAGACTGGAAGCCCACCCCACAAGAAGGAGTGCATATCTAACACTATAAACTTAGCCAAAAGCCCATGGCCAGATATATCATATATACTAGTAGGAAAACTATGTGGCTGTTTTGATAAAGCATATAACATGAATTTCTCACACAAGGCCCCATTCCTCCATGGGATATATAAGCAATTAAAGGACACTGGGCAGAGGAACTCATAGGCTCCATCCTTCCCTAAGAATACATAATCAGTTAACAGTTAATGGAAAGAGAACTCAAGGCCCCACCCATCCCTAAAAATCTTTAAGCAGTTAACAGTTACTATGAAGGAGACTCACACATAAGCAGTTTATAGTTGCTGAAACAGGAGCTTAACTATCTCCAACCTTCCTTAAGGATATATAAGCAGTTAACAGTTTCTGAGTGGGGGGTGTCACAAAACCCAGCCCTTATTTGATGACATATAAGAAATATATAGTGATCAGGATTGTGGGAAGACACATGAGTCTCTCTTTCTCATAGATATATAAGCAATTAATGGTAGCTGGGTAGGGAGACTTGTCTCTGGTAGTATAATCCTCTGTAAGTATCTCCTTATTGTTTGAACTTTGAAAAGCTAAAGTTGAGTGTAACCATTTCTTTAGTCTGTTATATGCACCCTATCTAGAGTTCATAGATGTTAGGTCACATCTCTCCAGAAAAAAGTTAATGCATCAAACTTCTTTAAACTTACGTATTAAGGCCTACAAAAGTCAAAACACAGTTGTAACAACCAATTACCTTAGGCATTGCTCTTTATGATTTACTTGAGCATCAGTAACGAATTTTAAAGAGGCAATGGATTAAATATTTTGAATCTACAAAATCTACACATGATTGCAAGGATTGCACTCTAGCTTTGGAAAATATTAGATATAGAAATGAAATTTGGTTGTATTTCATTATAACTTTAGGTCATTGGCCCAGAATTTAAGAAATAAACACTTCATTATTTTTGTTGGTTTGGGTATGAAGGATTAAAACAGTACTCTAGAAAGATTAATGAATAGAGTGTTAGTCTTGAATCAGAAACAAACATTTAAGGGTGAGATCAGAATTCCTAAGGAAAATGGTATGTAAAAGAGTTTGTGGGTCCTTTTGAGTTTACATCTTAATTGGAAATTGTACTCTTCTTCAAGTCTGTGAGAAGCAGGTCTGTAGGAAAGGAAGCCATCTATTTGCTGATGATATGATAATATACTTAAGTGACCCCAAAAATTCCACCAGAGAGCTCCTAAACCTGATAAACAACTTCAGCAAAGTAAAAAACACTTTAAAGGACATTGTTCAAATGGCTTTATTTTGAACTTCCATTACTTGAATTATATCCTTGTTACATGAGTTCTTTAAAAATATCTATTACATTGGGTGCTTCTACTGTGACTTGTTAGTTTTTTCAAATGCTAAGCAGTTTTAACTTTTATGTATTTGGACTTAAGAAGGTGGGAACAGGTTGGTTTTTGAGGAGAAAAAAGAAACTAGAGTGTTTTGATTTCCTTTGGTGCTGTGTAGATTTCTTTTTGGCTTGAGATTGAAGGAATAGCATTTTGGGGGAAGCTTTACTCTGGAAGATGAAAAGACAGAAATAGGGAGGCAGGTTGAACATATTCTCTGTTGCCAAAGTAAGCATGCTTTTACTACAGGGAAAGCACTATAATGTTTCAGAACTTTCCATCACTCTATGTATTTTCATATTTATAAGTCAAAGGAGTCTCCTTTTACAAGGATGTGAGGACATCATGTCGGCTACAACTATTATATGGTGATACTTTCCTTAATTACTCTTTGTCCTACCTTTACCCCATGGCAACTTTGTAATTTCCAGATTTCTAATTTGCAGACACTGTTCAGCTGCTACTTCCCCTCTGATTTCTACTGTATGCTAAGGTGAGCATCCACTAGGAACTTATCTGTCAAATGGCACCTAAGATTTTAGTCTTTTGGAGTTTTGTCAAAAATCTCTGGTCAGTCCCTAGCCATTATCCTTTTTATAACTAGAACATCTTATAGATACATTTATTATTCCCTTTTATGTCTTTAATGTTATTTCACTAGTGTTTGGAAAGTTGTCGAGCCTGCTCTTCTAGTGGAATCTAACTGAATCTTAGGTAAAGCTTATTTCTACTAAAGTCTGTTCTATAGCAAAGAGATTTATTGGGGAAAAAAAGAGCGTTTATACTAATTGCTAATGTAGTGGGTCCATCTTTCCAATTCTGTTTCCAAACGTTTTCTTAGTATTCTTAACATTAACATGCTGTTTAGCATACACTATTGCTAAATTACATGTGGTGCAAATTGAACAATTACATGCAAATGTTAATTGTTATTAAACTACCCAGACTGCACAACTAGCTTCTATGTATAGATGTTTACAAAGTTTGCTGTTTATCAAATATTTGCATATATCTCAATGGAATCTTAAGCATTTATGGGAGATACCGCAGCCTACTCGCTGCACAGTCTGAAAGAGTGTCTACTTAACTTGCTGTGAACTATCCAAATCTGCTATAATGTACTTCTCTTTCCTAATACTTAATAATTTTAACTGTAAACTTAGAATTATATTAATAACTACATCAAAAGGTGATTTTATAAAATTATAATATTTGTTACCTCTTAGAATGGGGTATAGCACACAGCAACTGCTTAAGAACTCTTGGGTAGCAGCAGTAGTTATAGTAGCATTTTATCATTGTCGCTTTAGTCACAAATGATAAAACCACAGAGAGTCAGTAAAATCACTTTCAGATTCAATTCATATGAAACAGATCCTTGACACTAACATGTGTTCTTACTCCTAATAAAGTTCTTTCCAATAGTCCTTGTTGTTTCAGCATGCATAAGAAGATTAAAGAGTCAGCAAAGGCTATTCAAGTTAGGGATTAGCACATAAAGCTCTCGCCTCTTCTTAAGCACTAACCAAAGATGTGATGCTGTGAAAACTATATGGATGGAAGTGGGTGGTATCTCTATAAAATGAATCTTCAGTATCTTTAATCTATGCTTCCCTAGCATTAGACTATTAAGTCTTTTCCTAATGTGTCACAGTTAGCAAGCAAACATCTGCCCCAGGTAATAGAGCTTCTTGGGAACATGGACCAGCTCATTTACTTTTGCTTTTCACAGTACAGTATACATAAAAATAATCGAACTGGGGGATTTGTGCCAAAAGTTATTAGTGACAATATTAAACTTATGTACGGACTTCTACATTTTTGCATGTTGGAGGCAATGAATTTACGAAAGTGAGACTGTCAGTGGTGTGAATGCTTCTTTAGAAAACTTACAGCATTCATTTTCTTTGCTTTTCAAAAGGGCTCAACTGATGAATAGATAACTTTTTTAAAAAAAAAAAGAAAAGAAAAAAAATAAATATCACCCAGAAGCCTGGGTTCTACAAACATGCTAAAGCATATTTATCTCAATTCTCATATTACCCTCAATTCTGTTCCTGAAGTTTGGTTTGAGGATATAGCTTCCAGAATACCACTATGGCTATTTTTATGTTTTTCATTTTATTCCTTCTGTTCCTAAGGTATATATAAACTGAAGAGTAACTTATTCACATTCTTTATGAAGCCACAGAACTGTGGTGTGGAAACTTTCTGAGATATGGAAATTGGTTTGTATCAGGAAGAAAATATATATGATATACACAGGCAAACTAGGTAATATTAATACTATACATATATTATTGTTACTCTTTTGATAATAATTTTTTCCACTGTCATGGAGAAGATAAGAAATAGAGAATTTAAAAACAGATTTTTTTTTCCTTAAAACAAGGTGCCAGAAGGGCATAGATTAGCACCTTAGTGCATAAAGATTGTAGATAGTATTTAAACTGTGTTCATGTTTCAACAAATTTCAAAGGTAACAAAGAAGAATTTCTACCCCATGATGATAATGAACAATGTAGTTGTCCACATATTTAAGTGCATTAAATAGGCTTTCAAGAATGTGGTCAATATATACTTTATCAGTTAAACTTTGTTTTGCCTGTGTGTCAGTTACTGATGGTTTCTACTGATTAACATCTGATGAAGTAGGACCAAAATACTGATATATTTATGAATTTCTTTTTTTTTTAAAAAAAAAAA
>JADRCC010149010.1:0-14316 GCA_019843855.1 Hylomyscus alleni
GCCTAGACTTTATCCGCTCTCCCCGGACACGGCTCTCCTACGTCCTTTTCGCCTCGCAAATTCTCTCATTGGGACCTCTGGGGTTCTGGCTCCACCCTGGAATCTTCTGTTCCGTGCCTGGGATGCTTAGGACCTGGTGCCCGCTCTTTTGCTCTACCTTCGCCCCACATCGCCGCCCGCCGGGTGGGATGCTAGCGCGGGGCTGACACGCCTCCTTTCCTCCGAGTGTCTGCATTCTCCCAGTTAGGGCTCCGCCTCGCCTGGACCCTGTGCCCCCCAAGCAGCTCCTCCCTGCCAGGGTCCTTCCTGTCCAGGACCCGAAGGCCTTGGCAACGCAATCTCGACCCTTCTTGGAGCCCGGCTAGCCAGTCCTGGAGACCTGAGGGGCCACCGCCCTCCTCCAGAACCGCGTGCGGGCCCCTCCCGTTGGCCACTCGGCCTGGCCTTGGCTTGGGCTTCCCAGGAAGCGGTGGCCTGACCGCAGAGGCTTCAAAGGAAGCCTAAGGCGGTGCGGGAGGGGCGCCCCCGCTCCCGGCCGAGTTCCTCGGAAACCGGGCGGGGTTGGGCTGGGTCCCCAGGCGCCTGGACTCTCTGCACTCCTACGACGTGGGCAGCTGGAGAAACTGAGGCCCTGGGCGGGGCTGTGATTCAAAAAAAAAAAAAAACTTCAATCTTACACACTCCGTCAAGGCTCTCCAGCAAGCATCTGCCTGCACAAGGGTTCCCATTCCCCGTGCACACCCTGGCTTGGGATCCAGGCGGTCATACCTATCACTAGGACACTGTCAGTTTGTCCTGAAAGGCCAGGAGTGGGTGCCTGGCTGACGATGTTTATGAATGAAAGCGGGTGAGGTTCTCGTGCAAGCTTCCCAGTGACGCACACTGCCCTCTACAGGTTTCTCTGTTTGCTGCCAGATGGCTCCTCTGAAGCTCTGAGGACAAGTCCTCCTGGTCTCCCTCTGCCTCGGTTTCCCCAGGCTGAGCCCAGAGCTCCATATTTCATCCTAAGCACAACCAAATGTCTTGTGTTGCTTGAATTTGTGTGGCTGAGGCTGGTAGCGAAGGCCTTTGATGTTCCCATCAAAGATGCTGAGCTGTGCTGGCCGTGGTCAGCCTATACCCATTGGTGGGCGATGGAGGTGGATAAAGGCTGGGCTTGCAGCCCTGTTCTGTTAGAGTAGCACTGCCTCCCTCGAGCGTCTCAACCTAGACTGGCCTTCAGGTCTCCCTGGCAAGTATCACTGCTTGGTTTTTGCAGTGCTGGGAACTGAACACAGAGCCTTGTACCAGCCTGTTCCATCCCCAGCCTACGCTCCCAGCCCAGGCAAAGTGTGAGGGAAACCTCTTGGGGTACAGTATCCCCTTGGGTTTGGCAGCAGGAGGGTTGGTGCTAAGGTGGGTGTCAAGTCTTGATAGCTCCTGCAGGCCTGCTTCCCTGCAGACTCTTGGCAGACCTTTTCAGAAGGAGCCCTATAAATAAATGGCTCTCCACCTCCACCAGCCCTCAGGAGGGCTACCCTCAGAGTGTCCTTTCCCCCTGCCCTTGGCTAGCCCTCTCCTGATGCAGTCTCAGTATATAGCCAGAGATCTGATTCTTTGCATACTGCCCCACTGATGGTAAGTTCTCCTTGCCGTCCAAAGTACAGGGTGATCACCTGAGTCTTTGTACAATCTGGTTTCAGTTTCTAAAAGTTGTGAAAAAGAAACATGCTGAGCAGTACAGCAGCTTCCTGACGCCCCCCAGGGGTCCAGAGAACCCAGTGCCCACTGTACAGCGGCTGCCATTGTAGCGTTCTGCAGGCTTTGGATGCAAGACGTAGTTCCGTAGCCTGGCCTGCAAGCCACCTTTTTCCAGCATTCACAATGTCCTGCTGGGAAGTACTGCTCACTGCTCCTGTGTGATTTTGAAAGTGCCAACGCCGCCGATGGGAGAAAGGGAGGGACTGGGTGATTGTGCCTTTCCCAGTCCTGGGAAAGTTCTGGGAAAGTACTTGTTCAATTCCCGGAGCTTGGTCCCTTAGCCAAGCAATGCTGCCTTGCTGTCATGTCTGGTGCGTACACATGTGCAGGCATCCCTTGTGGATAGGAATGCTTTATTGAAGAAACTGACTTGGACTGCTTGGACATGGCTCAGCAGTTAAGAGCACTGATGGCTCTACCAGGGCTCCCGAGTTCAATTCCCAGCAACCACATGGTGGCTCACCACCATTTATAATGGGATCTGATGCCCCCTTCTGGTGTGTCTGAAGACAGCTACAGTGTACTCCCATACATAAAATAAAAACTGCCAACTCAAGGCTATTCCAGGGTACAAGCTTTAATCCACGTTGCATAGAAATTGCTGCAGTGACATGTTCCTGTAACATCATCCCAACCTTCCCCTAGTGATGACTATCTCCTTGTGGGATCCAATGGACACAGGAACATCCTGGAGTGTGTCACTTGTATCTTCGTCCTAAAAAATAGGAATGGGAAAGGGACCTTTAACCCCAGTCTGCTCCCCTTCCCCCACCAGTCCGTTCCACCCTCCATCTAGAAACCACTGAAAGGCCAGGTGAGCCAGCTGACCTCCTGGACAGACTTGCCTGTGCTCTGTGTTCTCGCCCCTGCCCTCCCAGCCTGTGCTCTGTGTTCTCGCCCCTGCCCTCCCACGACCCCACTGAGCAGGTACCTGAGCTACGCCTCTTAGCTCTGTGAGTCCGCTTCCGCCTCCTGACAGCCTTTCTCTTGCTCACTTTCCCTTCCAAGGTCTTCCTGTTCTTGGGGCAGCTGCCACGGTGGCTGGGTCTTGAAGGTGAGTGTCGAGTGTGCATGGATTGTTTGGGGTGCTTCACCGGCTGGCTAGGGCTGGGACTGGAACTGGAGCTCGGGTGGCCTGCCTGGCTGCAGCTCCGGCAGTGGTGGCTGCAGGTGCACTGGTTATTGATGTGACTTTGAGGCCGAGAGGAGCTGTGCGGGTGGGGATGAGTGGTGGGAAGGCTCTGCATCTTGGTGTCCATGGGAGGCCACACTCGGAGGAGCAGAGACTTCCTCCTCCTCCTCTTCTCCCAGCAGGCCCGGCTTTGGGGAGTCCCCACAGCCCCTAGTTATATAGCTGGGCCGATTATGATGGCACAGGCCACAGAGGGTGACAGGTATGGCAGGCAAAGCCCTGCCCCTTACCCTCGCCCAGGGCGGGGCAGCTTTTAGGGTCCTGTGGGTCAGATTGTGCAGAGCCCACACCTCAGATCTTCATCTTCCTTGTTTCATCCTTGTGTGTGTCCCTTCTTTCTATTCCAGTCCTCCTAAATAAATAATTGTACTCTCCTCACGGTAACATTGACTCCAGGAGTAGTAACAGGATTTATATTACGAGATTAGCTAAAGACCAGCCTGCAGTCCGTGCTTGAAGGCCTCAAGACAGCTGCAGAGTTCTGTTTTCCACCGGACCACCTAGTGCCTGCCCTACCATAGGAAGTACAACCAGTGTGCGCGCAGTGAGCCAGTGTGCCCTGATGGGATAGCATCTTAGACCAAAGACTTGCAGAGTGATTAGGGGCCCAGCAGTTGGGAGTTTGAGGGTCAGGTTCACAGAACTCAAGTCTAATCTTGGGTATCCCATGGGCTCCCTTAGTTCTTTATGACCCCCATTCTCAGCCTGGGATGCCTTTAGTCCTGGCGGTCTTTGCTTCAGTACCCAGCCTGGAAAAGAAAAGGTCAAGTTGTATTTTACTAGAACCACCTGTGATCACTCTGATCTTGCCTACATGGCCCTGCCCAAGCTTCTGTACTCCTGAACTTCTGCCTCTTACCACCCACGCTGTGTGCGTGCGTACATGCGTCTGTGTGTGTGCCAAGCTTCTGTACTCCTGAAGAACTACTGCTTACCACCCACGCTGTGTGCATGAGTACATGTGTGTGTGTGTGCGCGCGCGCGTGCACATGTGTACATGCGTCTGTGTTTGCGCCAAGCTTCTGTACTCCTGAAGAACTACTGCCTCTTACCACCCACGCTGTGTGCATGCATACATGTGTGTGTGTGCGCGCGCACGCGCACGTGTACATGCGTCTGTGTGTGCGCCAAGCTTCTGTACTCCTGAAGAACTACTGCCTCTTACCACCCACGCTGTGTACGTGCGTGCATGCCTCTGTGTGTGTGTGTGTGTTTTCAGAAGACAACTCTCAGGAGTGGTTTCTCTCCTTGAGCTCAGCTTGAAGACATGCTCCTTTACATCCTGAGACAGTTTCAGCTCAATGAATCTTCTCCAGAGTTCTGGGATTCCAGTTCTACGTTCATTTTTTAATAAACATGCCAGTTGGCCCATTGTGAAAACTGCCTGATTTAATGAACCCTGCCTACTCTGTTCATCTTTTGCAGCCAGCTTTGTCTGGGAGGCTCCCCCACTGGCGGGCTGAATGGTAACTTCCTCTCCCCCAGATGTGTAGCCACATTCTAATAGCATAGAGCCTTTGAAGGATTATGGTACTGTGCTGGACCATAGTTGGGCAGGCCCTCACATCCAGTGGCAAATGTTCTCACAGAGGATAAAAGAGCTGTTACAACAGCCTGCCTGGCATGTACAAGGCCCTGGGTTTGATTTATAGGTTGGGTTGCCTTAGCCATAGGCCCAAAGTTTCTGGAGCAGTGGTTGATGGCACCTACATGCAGACTCTTGTCTGTGCTTGTGCTACATAGCCAGCCCTGAGGCCTCTGCAGCTCCTAGGGGAGAACTGGCCATACTCGAAGGACAATCTATCTTTTTTATAGTACTCTAAATGAACTTAGTACCCTACCAACCTTCCCCAAACCCACTTGGGAGACCTTGGGTATTCATTGTGTTTCTTGTCCCTCCCCTAAGGATGGCCACTGGGCTTCACTTCCCAGGTCCCCGGTGACTGGGTCAGACTTTGGAGGAGGCCTGGGTGGCAGGGTGGGTGAAAGCCAAGGGCTAAGAGGGCCTTCCATCCCTCCCTGCAAGTCATTTTGAAAAGAAATTAATAGGAAATGGAACCAGGGCCTGAGCCTTTCCTCTGTGCTTCCCTGCCTACAGCCACATCCTCCCTTGTTCTTCAGAAGATGAGGCAGGACTGACAGCACCTCCAGTGAGGCATCCTATGCCCCCTGCCCTTGGTGCTTCTGCAGGCATGCTCACACGCTCACACGCATGCACATGCACATAAAGGGAAAGAGGGAGACCAGGAGAGTTCCATGGAGACTCTTTATTCTTTTCTGAATGTCTTCTTCCCCTGGCGTGGCAATGGGCACCCATTGCCGGGCAGGCCTTGTGATGGGTCAGGAGTGCGTCTGCTTGGGCTCGGGACTTGGCTGGGCCTCGGCCTCCTCAGCTCTCTCTTGCTTTTCCGGCTCCAGCAGCAGCAGCTTGCCTTTCACCGGGATCTGCTCCTCCTCCTCTTCCTCGTCTTCTTCCTCGTCCTCCTCTTCCTCCTCCTCGTCCTCGTCCTCCTCACCCTCTGATGATAGGGAGAAGTTGTCTTGACTCACACAGGCCACGAGCTTCTTCATGGAGGACTCGTGGCCACGGCTGTGGCCCGTGTTCTGGGCCGGGCCGTGGCCAGTGCTGAGCTTGGCACAGCGGGAACCCATCGCCCACTCCTGTCTCTCTGGACTAGGAGGCAGCCTGGGTAGTGAGAGGGTGTGAGGCTGGTGGGTGTGGCACTGACCTCACAAAGGCTCCAAGGCGCCACCCTCCCCCACTCCAGAATTTGGAGCTACGCTTACATTTTTCAGGAACCCTGACTCAGATGGCCCTATGAGCTGGTATGACTGGGGTGGAATAGAAGCTGGAGAGGGCACAAACTAGATCTATGGGCAGGGACAGGAGCTGAATAAGTTAAGCCTTGAATATGGAACTCATGAACTGTGTGCCTAGTGTGTGATGGGAAGATGGACTCACTTCCAGATCACAATCCAGCCGCACCACGCCACGCCTCACCCCACCCCACCCCACCCCATCCCACCCCACCCCGCCCCATTCCAGCTCTTCATTCCAAGGACGCTTGGATTTGGTCAACTTGGCCACCTATCCATTTGTTTAGGTCACTTCCTGACAGTAACTGTAGGAGTGGACCTTGTCCCCTATTCCCTCCCCTCAGGCCCAGGACGTTTATGAAAAGGAGACAGCAGTCAGTGAGTCTCGTGTCAAGCTTTATTTGGCAGGTGGCTTTGCTCATTACTCAGATCTCGTGGCTCCTTGGCAGCTCAGGGCTCAGACATCAACATGGAATGGTGGTGTGGCCTCACGTGACGTTGCTTGGGCAGGTGACTATTCCTTGGGCAGGTGACTTCCTTGGCTCCAGGCAGAATGGACAGGCCTGGGGAGGCTTAGTGATGGTGCCTCCTACATTTCCTGCACCTGCATCTCCTCCTCCTTCGGGATCTTCTGCAGCCTGTGGAAAGAAAAGTTGAGGTATGCTAGGCTGCCTGGAAGGCAGCAGGGTTTGGTTGGGCAGCAGCACGGGTGACCGGGAGCTTGGCTGTGGGGTGCTTACCTCTGCGATGCCTCCTCCTGTGGCGGCAGGAGTGTCTCCTCCGCCTTCTACATGACCGACGCCTCCTGTGGATCCTATGCAGCCTCTTACGAGAGCAGCGCCTGTGTCTGTGGTGGTGGTGGCCCCTGTGTGTCCTCCCATAGTCCTCCACACGCTCTGGACTCAGCCCTTGCCCCTGCCCCTGCTCCTCGCGTTCGTGGCCTTGCCCAGGCCCCTGGTGTGGGCCCTCACTGGGGCTCCTCATTCGGTAGCGAACCATAGTGCCAGGAGATCAGGAGGTTCTGGGTTGAGGCTGCAGCTGACCTGGATTGGAGGAGGAGGGACGGAAGCCTGTCCACCTGCTCTTGGTGGTGATGATGGTCTGGTGTGGGGGCCTCTCAGAGGGCTCATATATAAAGGTGAACCCCACTGTGACCTGTTGGCCCACCCCTGATTGATTGTTCCCACCCTGCCCAGTCCCCTCTGTGAGGGCGGCACAGGGCTGGGAGCAGGGGCCAAGTTACTCATCTTGCCTTGAAGCCCTTGTAGCATGCTGACTTATTTAATGTGAGATGGCCTCACACATCGAAGGATGACCTTGAACTTCTAACCCTGGTCCCTTCACCTCCCAAGGGCTGAAATCACACGTGTGTGCTACCATGCCCTGGGCATGCAGTGTTGGAGATGCAGCCCGTGCATGACCTTGGTTGGGCATTTGAGGAAGCACTCTACCAACTCCTAGCCCAGTCTTTGCAGACATCCTGCCAGGCACTGGCCAAAGCTTCCTACCTACTCCATGTACTTTACTACTGAAATGGATATGTAATATATCTTCCCATAGTTCAGTAGGCTAACCAGGTCTGCCTACCTCTACTTCCCAAAGGCGTGAGTCATCACTTATCCTGAGGCATGACTGAGACATTTCTTGATTTCTACAAGCCTCTCAACTCTACCTCCCTGGCTCAAAACAATAGTATATGCTGAGATTTGAGGCTATCATGATGGTGTATGCAAGGGTCTGGGCTCCATTCAACAGGGGGAAAAAAAAAGTTGTGCGTATTAATGAAGCTCACAGAGGGTTTTGTACTTTGTATATATACATATATATGATTTTTGACCTAATGTGGTGGTTTTGGTACCTTGTATTTGAAGTCCAGAGTCAGAAGGGTGTGGGATTGGAGCAGAGGGACACAGTCCCTCATAATTCTTGAATCTGAGCCTGTCACCATGACAGGACAATGAGCAGTTGGTAGTATGTACCCAGCTTACATGATGTCTAAACTAGACACAATAGGTACACAGTATCTTTGGCTACACAGTGTAGTAATTTTAGTCTATGGAAGAGTGCAGAGGACCCAGTAGATAGCTGCTCTTGCTGGAAGATAATAAAGTTTGATTTGTTACTGTGGCTATTGGGCTATAGTGGGAAACACAACTTGTCTGGCCCTTGGGCACATGCCAGGCCACTCCAAGTCTTGGACAGCCTACTGTCTTAGAGTTTCCATTGAAGATACACCATGACCAAGGCAATTCTTCTAAGGGCAGACATTTAATTGGGGCTGGCTTACAGTTTCAGAGTCCAGTCCATTATGGTGGGAAGCACGGCAGCATCTGGGCTGAATTGGTGCTGGAGCTGAGAGTTCTACATCTTATTCCAAAGGCAAGCAGGAGAAGACTGGCATCCTCAGACAGCTAGGAGCCTCCCCACAGTGACACACTTCCTCCAACAAGGCCACATCTCCTAATAGTGCCACTCTCTGGCCCCCATAGGCTTGTTCAAACACATGAATCTTTGGGGGCAGTACCGACCCATAATATCAAAAGTTCCAAAGTCTCTTCTAAGATTCATGCAATATGTTAGCTGTAATCCCCTATAAAGTCAAAATCAAAAAGCAGATCACATACCTCTCACATCACAGGATATACGTTATCATTCCAAAATGTCATAGTAAGAAAATACTGAACCAAAGCAAAACCAAAAATCAGCTAGACAAATTCCAGACTGTGTCTCTATGTCTGAAATCTCTCTTCAGGTCTCCAACTCTTTTCATCCTTGTTGACTACTGTTGGCAGATCTGGCACTCAGCAACAAACTCCATTCTCCTGGGCTGGTTCCACTGTGTTAGCAGCTTTCCCCAGCAGATATCTCAGACATCTCTAACATGTTAAAGTTCCCAAGGCAACTTCAATTTTACTTGTTCCAGTGTCTGGGATCCACACATGATCTTCTGGGTTCCTCCAAAGGGCTTGGGTCACGTCTCCAGCTCCTCTGTAGCATTGTAGGCTCTGCTGCTGCTGCTGTTCTTGGCGGCTATCCCATGGTGATGGCATCTCCAACATACTGGGGTTTTTCACTGCAAGTAGGCTTCACCAATAGCCTCTTATAGGATCCCTTCATGGTGCCAAGCCTTACCTTGACAAGTATGACATGCTGTCATTTGCAGTTGACAGCAGAGGATTGAAGGGGTCATGCTTGTCAAATGAGGCTGTGCCTTCATCAATGGCCTTCCCTGGCCTCTCACAGTGCCAAGCCTCAGCTACTCTCCATGACCCTTTCATGCCTTCAAAGTGATACAACCTTGGCTATCTCTGGAACACAGCTTGTGTGTGTGTGTGTGTGTGTGTGCTGATATCTTCTTAATCACTGCTAATTTCTTAGCTCCTGCTAACCAGCATTGATTGTCCCAGTAGTCTCCCCCTACTCTTGACTCTAAAGCCAGAGCCACATGGCTGAAGCTGCCAAATTCTGCTGCTTGCTGGGACTGGGACATGGCCCCTTGTTCTATTGCATCCTTCATTGCCTAGATTTGATTGTTCTAGAACTTGCTCTGTAGATTGTCCTTGAACTCAAGAGATCTGCATAGCCTATACCACCATGCTTGGACTTAAGCTTTTCTTTACCTCGAACTTGCCCTGTCCCAGGCTGACCTTGAACTCAAGAGATCTGCTTGCCTTTGTCTCCTAGGATTAAAGGTATGTACCACCGTGCCTGGGCTAAACTCTTCATAGACACTATTCCTCAAGATCTGGATCATAAGTGTGTCCTCCACTTCTGGACCGTAGTTCATTCTAGATTAAAAATCCAAATGAAAACAACAACCAGGTAATAACATCTAACCTTGTTCAACCATAAACACAAACAAGCTTAGTTGGGTGGGATCTTGTCCTGAGATCACCACTCCCATATCTGTTTCTCTCCCTGTACAAAGGATTCCATTTCATTCCACATCCTGGTGCCCCTTTAATACTTGAACCTTACATTTTGTATTTTTCCTTTCTCAGCTTGCTATGCTTGATCAAAATGATCTTCATGAGAGTAAACCAGAGGACAAAGTCTTTTCTTTTCTGAGGCTTCCTTTCTCAATGCAATTAATATCTCTTTACCTTAACCTCAGGCAGATCCTTCAGACAAGGCAAAAAGCAGCCACATTCTTTACCAAAATATCAGAATATCCAGAGTTCAAATCCCCCTCAGCACCAATGTCTTCCATATTCCTACTAGGATGGCCTGTTAAGCATTTCACTGCTTTTATAATCCAGTCCCAAAATCCATATTCCTCCAAACAAAAACATGGTCAGGCCTATCACAGCTATACCCCACTCCCAGTACCAACTTCTTAGTGTTTGCATTGCTGTGAAGAGACACCATGACCAATAAGGATAACATTGCGGCTGGCTTACAGTTTCAAAGGTTCAGTCCATTATCATGGTAGGAAGCGTGGCAGCATCCAGGCCGAGTTGATACTGGAGAAGGAGCTGAGAGTTCTACATCTTGTTCCGAAGGCAAACAGAAGACTGGCATCCTCAGGCAGCTGGGAGGATGCTCCCCAGTGACACTTCCAACAAGGCCATCTAATAGTGCCACTCCCTGGCCAAGCATTGAAACCACCATACCCAGCTTCTGACCTGGTGGCCTTCTGTCTCAAGAGCAGTTAGATTGACATTTGACCTGCCTGACTTTGACAGTTTTTGTGGTGAGCCCCCTCAGGGTAGGCAGGCCTGGTGTCTGCTGTTGGTGAAACCTTGCGCATCTGTGCCCAGAGGCCCTTGGACACGTCTTCCCTACCCCTTCCTGGGGCCAACAGGTGGCTGGGTGGTCAATATTGACAACTCTTTTGAAGCCCTTCCCATTTGACCAGTCATGTCCCTTCACCACATCCGCGTAACCCTCCCCGAGCCCAAGAACCAAGAGGCAGAAATAGGGTGAGTTTTCAACATTTATTGACAGGTGGCATTGTTCCTTAGCAGGCTCCTGTTTTTCATTGGACGGTGGCATTTTTCAAGATGTGGCGAGATGCTCTTGGTAAAATTCTCAGGCAGGAGTTTTGATGGACTTGCTATTCTGTGCATCTAGTATCTTTTACACCTTATGGTGTATGAGCGGCGGCGGCGGCAGCATCCTAGAAAGGCAAGAAAAGTGGTGAGAGGGACTCCCGGACTGTGCCCAATCCCTACGTCCCCTGCACCCAGCCCAGCCCAGCCCTCTGCTCACTTCGCCTCCTCCGCCTGCAGCATCGCCTCCTCCGTCTGCGACATCTTCGCCTGCGGCGGCGGTATCTACTCCTGCTTTTGCTGCGGCAGCATCGGTATCTGGCCATAGTGCTGGCTTGTCCGGGAGCTGGCTCAGAGCAGGGGGCACCACCTGGGTCAAGCCAGCCAACCTGTGAGCAGGTGGAATTTTGTGGGCTGTGGCTGGGAGCCAGCACCCTCTTCCTTTTATAGATACTAGTGGCCCCTGGGAATTATGACGTCAAAGAGGACCAGGACTTCACAGACCATGGCCAGTAAGGACCTGTACCATGTCCAAATATGGGCATGAGAGGGGTGGGCAGGACTTTGGCATCAGAAGTTGTTTGTGTCACAGTCAAGAAGTGACAAGGATGGCATCTACTTGAGCATTCAGTTAGTCATTCAGCTTAGGTGCTAAGTGCCACACACCTGCAGATAACCCAAGGCCAGGCAGGTGGGCGAAACAGCCACATGAAGTTGAACTGTGAGAACACACACCTTCAGACCGCCCAGAGGATGCTGTTGAGGGAGCTTGACCTTTTAAGAAATTATCAAAAGCCCCAGTGGGACACTGACAGACAAATCCAGAGGGTCTCAGAGTTGCAGGTGGGATGAGCTCTAGTAAACCACAGGGGCCCTATTAGGTGGTGCTTCGAGTATAAAGGAGAGCCACACGGATGCAGGCCAGTGTTTGGACTGAGGAAGGTGTTGGACATGACTAGACAGGAGGTGAACATGGGTGCTGCTACTGGCCACAGCCCCCAGGAGCAAACTTCCTGTTGTGTTGCTGCACAACTTGAAAGGGAAGCTGAAAGGTAGACAGGAAGCAAAGGGAAGCAAAGGGAAGGCGGCTCAGGAGGCGAGTGGGGCATTGGCTGAGGGAGAGTGGGACCCTCACTGTGCCTCCATGAACTCTTGGTGTATAGAGGATTGCAGTTCATATTAAACTTGACAGAAGTAGTATGGGATGGAAGAGGCTTTGTTGTGCTTTCTGTAAGAAACCAGAGGCCCGCGGTGTCCTGGGGACACGGGGCTAGGCTGAAGGCTGATAGGCACCTGCTTCTCGGTGTCTCTGAAGTGTCTAAAGATGCAGAGGGGACCGTGAAAAGGGTAGTGAGCAGATAGATGCAAGGGAACGTGAAAAGTGCCCAGTACGGAGAAAGCCTCAAAACCAAATCAAACAAACAAAAAACAAAAAACAAAAAACAGCGCCCGCCCTTCGGATCAATGGCTTAGGCTTCTTTCACTCTGCCTTCAAGTTCTTTTTGTTCTCACAGTTGCCTCCCCATCCAAGAACTTGCCTTCACTGGACAGTTGTGCATCTATGGACTACTGGAAAGCCTCCAGGCCAGGGACTGAGTAGAGGGCTGCAGTCCAGGCCAGTTTCTGTTAAACCAGGGCCCATCCTGGAGGTGTTTCTCACACAGGACCTGGTTTGTTTGTTTGTTTCTAAGTCCATAGCTCAGAGTTGAGCTTGAATTTCCAAGTTTGAGCAAAGGTAGACTGAAGGCTAGCGCTGGCCTTCTGGAAACCCAGTCTCACTCACTGTCCAAGCAGGAGGGAAAAATGGGTGGGATAAAGGTGTTCCTGTCACCCACATGGCTTCAGAGCTCTGTAAGCCCAGGACAAAATGAGGCTCTACGTAAGCTGGGAGGATTCAGGCTTCTCACCTCCAACCTACAGTGAGATGTCCAAAGATATCACGTCAGGCCACTAAGGCTGCAGTAGGTGGGACTGAGGAGGCCGGGGCTACTGTTCACTGGATGAGTCCTCCATCCGCTTGGGGTCCTACCCAGGGCTCACACTGAAGGAGTGGATATTGTGTTGCCTGTCTCAGGATACCACGTCTTCAGCCATTGCAATCTCCAGTGTGGTCCCTGCTCCCCCACCCGGCTCTTCAGTCAACGTAATTGGTTTTTGTCAGCCTGGATTCATGAGTACGTCATACTTTGCGTTATTATTCTTGGTTGCTTTTCTTGTTGCTGTAGCAGAATGCCCAACAGAAGGAACCTCAGGGAGGAAGGGAGTTTGACTCACAGTCTCGGGGGCTTCCGTCTGCAGTGGTGGGAGCTTG
This sequence comes from Hylomyscus alleni, assembly GCA_019843855.1. Classification (NCBI taxonomy): domain Eukaryota; kingdom Metazoa; phylum Chordata; class Mammalia; order Rodentia; family Muridae; genus Hylomyscus; species Hylomyscus alleni. Next base: position 13,052 of record JADRCC010149010.1, read on the forward strand.
TACGGTGTGCTGGGCGAGCTTGACTCACAGTCTCGGGGGCTTCCGTCTGCAGTGGTGGGAGCTTGTACGGTGTGCTGGGCGAGTTTGACTTACAGTCTCGGGGGGCTTCCGTCTGCAGTGGTGGGAGCTTACACGGTGTGCTGGGCGAGTTTGACTCAGTCTCGGGGGCTTCCGTCTGCAGTGGTGGGAGCTTATACGGGGTGCTGGGCGATACTACAATGACAGCATCTAGACTCAGGAAATGGGCACTTGAGCATTTCTGTGAGGGCATTTCTAGATTAGGTTAACTGACAATATGTGGGCAGCACCATCCCTCGGGCTAGGGTCCTGGACTCAGGAAAAGGAGAAAGTGGGCAGGGCACCAGTGCCCATCTCCCTGCTTCCTGGACGTGGCTGCATTGTGACCTGCTGCCTCAGCCTCCTGCTAGCTTGGCCTCTCTACCAAGATGGACCGTACCCTCCTCACTATGAGCCAAATGTCCTGTTCCTTAAGGGTATTTTGTCACAATGTTTCTACATGTAACTGAACACATGTGGCTTTTTGCTATCATCATCAAAGCAGAGACCTTTAGACCAGAACTGGAGGTGGACAGGTTCCTCTGTCCTGTGTCTAGTGGCTAGGGTGCATATCGCAAAGGCTCCATGACCTCCCAAGGGAGTCCATTCACTTCGCATTCGGATTTTAGCAGTTGTAGCCTTTAGAGTCCTCCCGCTGCTCTAGGCTTGTCTCGTGTTACTCAGTCCAGCCCTAGAATCACATCTCCAAGCAGTTCCCTTGGAGTGGCATAGAAGCCAAGATATGGGCATGGGGTGCCCAACCATGGGGTACTGCTGCTTATATAGCCTCTTGGCTAACAGCGAGGCCTCTGTGTATCTGTGCTCCAAGACTTGAGTTTTCTGGATACATCAAAGTGTATATTTCCATATGTAACTGGGATGTTTCATGTGACTGGAACCCCAACTGTATTGAGAGCCACGAAATGTGGGCATGAGGAAGTTCAGAGCAGATTAGAACCAGAGGGCCCTGACCTAGTGAAGAGTTCAGCTCCTCTGTAGAGTACCAATTTGATGGGCCTGTAGAAGATAGAGTTTGGTTAGAGGAAGTGGTTCACTGAGGGTGGGTCCTTGTAACTACTCTAATCCCTGGTCCCTTCCTATAGTCCCACTGTGAGGGTTTGGATATGCTTGGCTCAGGAATGGCACTATTAGGAGGTGTAGCCTTGTTGGAGTAGGTGTGCCACTATGGGCTTGAGCTTTAATACCCT
>JADRCC010149035.1:0-12301 GCA_019843855.1 Hylomyscus alleni
CAGTGTCTTTTGCCTTACAGAAGCTTTACAATTTTATGAGGTCCCATTTGTCAATTCTTGATCTTAGAGCACAAGCTAGTGGTATTCTGTTCAAGTAATTTTCCCCTATGCCTATGTGCTAGAGGCTCTTCTGAACTTTCTTTTCTATTAGTTTCAGTGTATCTGGTTTGATGTGGAGGTCCTTGATCCACTTGGACTTGAGCTTTGTACAAGGAGATAGGAATGGATTGATTTGCATTCTTCTACATGCTAACCACCAGTTGAGCCAGCAGCATTTGTTGAAAATGTCTTTTTTTCCACTAGATGGTTTTAGCTCCTTTGTCAGAGATCAAGTGGCCATAGGTTTGTGGGTTCATTTCTGGGTCTTCAATTTTATTCCATTGATCTACCTGCCTGTCATTGTACCAATACTATGCAGTTTTTATCACAATTGCTCTGTAGTACAGCTTAAGGTCCAGGATGGTGATTCCTCCAGAGATTCCTTTATTGTTGAGAATAGTTTTGGCTATCCTGGGTGTTTTGTTATTCCAAATGAATTTTCAAATTGCTCTTTCTAAGTCTATGAAGAATTGAGTTGGAATTTTGATGAGGATTGCATTGAATCTGTAGATTGATTTTGGCAAGATGGCCATTTTTACTATATTAATCCTGCCCATCCATGAGCAGGGAGATCTTTCCATCTTCTGAGATCTTCTTCAATTTCCTTCTTCAAAGACTTGAAGTGTTTGTCAAACAGAACTCTTACTTGCTTACTTAGAGTCACACCAAGGTATTTTATATTATTTGTAACTATTATGAAGGGTGTTGTTTCCCTAATTTCTTTCTCAGTCTGTTTATCCTTAGTGTAGAGGAAGGCCTCTGATTTGCTTGAGTTAATTTTATATCCAGCTACTTTGCTGAAGTTGTTCATCAGATTTAGGAGCTCTTTGGTGGAATTTTTGGGGTCACTTAAATATACTATCCTATCATCAGCAAATAGTGATAATTTGACTTCTTCCTTTTGAATTCATATCCCTTTTATCTCCTTTTGTTGTGCAATTGCTCTGGCTAGGACTTCAAGTACAATATTGGCTAGGTAGGAAGAGAGTGGGCAGCCTGTCTAGTCCCTGATTTTAGTAGAATTGCTTCAAGTTTCTCTTCATTTAGTTTGATGTTCTCTACTGGTTTGCTGCATATTGCTTTTACTATGTTTAGGTATGGGCCTTGAATTCTTGATCTTTCCAAGACTTTTAACATGAAGAAGTGTTGGATTTTGTCAAATGCTTTCTCAGCATCTAATAAGATGATCATATGGTTTTTTTATTTGAGTTTGTTTATATAGTGAATTACGTTGATGGATTTCCAAATATTGAACCATCCCTGGATTCCTGGGATGTAGCCTACTTGATCATGATGGATGATCATTTTGGTGTGTTCTTTGATTTGGTTTTCAAGAATTTTATTGAGTATTTTTGCATCGATATTCATAAGGGAAAATGGTCTGAAGTTTTCTTTCTTTGTTGGGTCTTTGTGTGGTTTAGGTATAAGAGTAATTGTGGCTTCATAGAATGTATTGGGTAGAGTACCTTCTGTTTCTATTTTGTGGAATAGTTTGAGGAGTATTAGTATTAAGTCTTCTTTGAACGTCTGATAGAAGTCTGCACTAAACCCATCTAGTCCTGGGCATTTTTTGGTTGGGAGACTATTAATTACTGTTTCTATTTCATGAGCAGATATGGGACTGTTTAGATCATTTATCTGATCTTGATTTAAATTTAGTACCTGATATCTATCTAGAAAATTGTCCATTTCATACAGGTTTTCCAAGTTTGTTGAATATAGGCTTTTGTAGTAGGCTTTCATGAATTTTTGGATTTCCTCATAATTTGTTCTTATGTCTCCCATTTCATTTCTGATCTTGTTAATTAAGATAAGGTCTCCATGCCCTCTACTTAGTCTGACTAAGGGTTTATCTATTTAGTTGACTTTCTCAAAGAACCAGCTCCTGGTTTGGTTGATTCTTTGTATAGTTCTTTTGGTTTTTATTTTGTTTATTTCAGCCCTGAGTTTGATTACTTGCTGCCTCCAATTCCTCTTGGGTGAATTTGCTTCTTTTTGTTCTAGAGTTTTCAGATGTGTTGTCAAATTACTGCAATATGCTTTCTCCAGTTTCTTTTTGGAGGCACTTAAAACTATGAGTTTTCCTCTTAGAACTGTTTTCATTGTGTCCCATTAGTTTTGGTATGTTATGGCTTCATTTCATTGAACTCTAGAAAGTCTTTAATTTTTTTCTTTATTTCTTCCTTGACCAAGTTATCATTGAGTAGAGTGTTGTTAAGCTTCAATGTGCATGTGGACTTTCTATTGTTTATGTTGGTAATGAGGAGCAGCCTTAGTTCATGGTGATCTGATAAGATAAAAGGAATTGTTTCAATCTTCTTCTATCTTTTGAGGCCTGATTTGTGACCAATTATATGTACAATTTTTGAGAAGGTACCATAAGGTTCTAAGAAGAAGGTATATCCTCTTGTTTTAGGAAAAATGTTCTGTAGGTATCTGCTAAATCCATATGTTTCATAACTTCTGTAAGTCTCACTGTGTCTTTGTTTAGTTTCTGTTTCTATGATCTGTCCTTTGCAGAGAGTAGGCTGTGAAATCTCCCACTATTATTCTGTGTGATGCAATGTGTGCTTTGAGCTTTAGTAAAGTTTCTTGTATGAATGTAGATGCCCTTGCCTTTGGAGAATAGAGGTTCAGAATTGAAAGTTCTTCTTGGTAGATCATACCTTTAATGAATATGAAGTGTCCCTCCTTATCTTTTTTGATCACTTTAGGGTGAAAGTAGAGTTTATGTGATATTAGAATGGCTACTCCAGCTTTTTTCTTGGGACCCATGGCTTGGAGAATTGTTTTCCATCCTTTTATTCTGAAGTAGTGTTTGTCTTTGTCACTGAGGTAGGTTTCTTGTATGCAACAAAATGTTGGGTCCTGTTTATGTATCCAATCTGATAGTCTTTGTCTTTTTATTGGGGAATTGAGTCCATTGATATTAGTAGATATTAAGGAAAAATAATTGTTGCTTCCTGTTATTTTCGTTGTTAGAGTTGGAATTCTGTTCATGTGGCTATCTTCTTTTAGTTTTGTTGAATGATTTCTTTTTTGCTTTTTCTAGGGTGTAGTTTCCCTCCTTGTGTTGGAGTTTTCCATTTATTATCCTATGAAGGCTGGGTTTGTGGAAAGATATTATGTAAATTTGGTTTTGTGATGGAATACCTTGGTTTCTCCCTCTATGGTAATTGAGAGTTTTTATAGGTACAATATCCAGGGCTGGCATTTGTGTTCTCTAGGGTCTGTATGACATTAGCCCAGGATCTTCCAGCTTTCATAGTCTCTGGTGAGAAATCTGGTGTAATTCTGATAGGTCTGCCTTTATATGCTACTTGACCTTTTCCCCTCACTTCTTTTAATATTCTTTCTTTGTTTTGTTCATTTGGTATTTTGATCATTATGTGACAGTATGAATTTCTTTTCTGGTCCAGTCTATTTGGAGTTCTGTAGGCTTCTTGTATGTTCATGGGCATCTCTTTCTTTAGGTTAGGGAAGTTTTCTTCTATAATTTTATTGAAAATATTTACTGGCCTTTTAAGTTGTAGATCTTCACTCTCTTCTATACCTATTATCCTTAGGTTTGGTCGTCTCATTGTGTCCTGGATTTCCTGGATGTTTTGAGTTAGGAACTTTTTGCATTTTTTGTTTTCTTTGACTGTTGTGTCAATGTTTTCTATGGTATCTTCTGCCCCTGAGATTCTCTTTTCTATCTCTTGTATTCTGTTGGTGATGCTTGCATCTATGACTCCTGATTTCTTTCCTAGGATTTCTATCTCCAGAGTTGTCTCTCTTTGTGATTGCTTAACTCTTTCTACTGCCATTTTTCAGTCTTGGATGGTTTTGTTCAATTCCTTCTCCTCTTTGGTTATGCTTTCCTGTAATTTTTTAAGTGATTTTTGTGTTTCCTGTTTAAGGCCTTCTACTTGTTTACTTGTGTTCTCCTGTAATTCTTTAAGGGATTTTTGTGTTTCTTCTTTAAGGGCTTGAATGTGTTTGCCTGTGTTCTCCTGTATTTCTTTAAGGGATTTATTTGTGCCCTTCTTAAATTCCTCTATCACCATCATGAGACATGATTTTAGATCAAAATCTTGCTTTTCTGGTGTTTTGGGATATCTAGGGCTTGCTCTGGTGGGAGTACTATGTTCTGTTGAAGCCAAGTAGTCTTGGTTTCTGTTGGTAGGATTCTTGCACTTGTCTTTCGCCATCTGTTGATCTTTGGTGTTAGATATTCTTTCTGTCTCTAGCTGTAGCTTGTTCCTCCTGTGGGTCTCTAAGCCTGTGTCAGCACTTCTGTGAGATCAGCTCTCCTCTGGTAAGGCATGTATGCAGAGAGCTGTTACCCCCCCTTCCCCTCAGCCATTGGACTTCTGGCATCTCTGCTGGAGGCTACCACCTGAGGAGCTAAGACAAGTGCTCTCTGCAGACTGTCATTTTGTCTTTGAAGAAGCTGCCTGAGCATGCCCAGTGCCTGAAGATCTTCTGAACCTGGGAACTTTGGCACCTGAACCTTTTTTGTGTTTATGTTATGCAAACATCATGTAATATAGAGATTTGGCTTTGGTTTCTCTTGTGAGTATAAAAACCCTGGCTTATCTACGTAAAGTGAAATCTTGATTGGGCTATTTCAACTTGACTTCGTGATTTCTCTTTGCATTTCAAATCCTCTATTTCAGATCCTTTATTCCCTCCTCTGAGAGAACCCAGTTCATGAAACTGCAGGCAGTTTCAGATGGTGCCCAAACTCGTGGACTTAGACATGGAGGATTTATAAAGGACACACTGTCAAAAGCAGAGCTCTGCCTAAAGATTCAGAAGGTAAGGATAAAAGGGCGTACACCATTCTGCACAGTAGGCAATTTTGATGCTAGTGCTAGCCTTATTTTCATATTGTAGAAGTGTTGCTGTGTGAGCAAAAAGGGTACGGGGATAGGTTGGGTTGGTGCTGACCCAGCGTTAAACTCACCTAGGGGTGTGACAGTGACAGTTTCGAATGAGTCAAAAGCAGCAATACAGAGTGTAAATAAGTTGCTTCAGGCAAGGCGAATCAGGGTGGGAAAATGCATTAAAAGATCTCTCAGATGAGATAGAATCTTGTTGCCCATGGATTCAAGAAGTAAGTAATTTAAATAAAAGAACATGGGAAAAAATTGGAAGAGGAATAATCAGGCAGAGAGATTCACTCTAAGCCTTTGGGCACTGGTGAAGGATATCATAGAGGAGAGAGATAGAGTGTCAGAAAGCGAATTGAGCTCACAAGAATCAGAGAGTTCAGATACAGAAAGCAAAAAGGGTCAAAATACTTCCTCAGAAATCATATCTACTAGGTCTCATGGAGAGGAGTGGCTTTCATACGCATCATCTGCTATTTCTAGGTCTACTATGACAGGAGAGAAGGCTCAGAAAGATTTACAATTAAGTAAATTGGAGTTTGAAATCAAGTTGCAGAAATTGAATATTGAGTTGAATGAGTTAAAGGTGGTATCAGGCAAAAGAAAGGACAGCAATCTGGAGACAAGTCAATCGCCTTTAGAGAAAGCAATTAATCAGGCTAGAGAAAATGGGCAAGACACTTCAGGAGTGCTAGTGTTTCCTGTAGTGGAAAGGCTTGATCAGCAAAACGAGAGAATTAGACAATATCAGACCTTAGAATTTAAGGTTATAAAAGATCTAATAGGAGCAGTGGCTCAATATGGTCCAAATGCCCCATATACACAGCCACTATTGGACAATGTAATAGAGTCAAATTTAACACCTCAAGATTGGAGGACTTTGTGTAAGGCTATTCTGTAAGGAGGTGATTTTTTACTTTGAAGTTCAGAATGGCAGGAAATCAGGAAAAAAAAAAAAACAGCTGCACAGAATTCTCAATCAGATAATCCAGAATGGAATCTAGATATGCTCCTGAGAGAAGGGCAGTGTGAAGGAAATGCTAGGCAGACTGAGTATCCTGCTGGAATATATGCACAAATTGTGATGGCAGTGAGACCAGTTTGGATTCAATTACCTACGAAAGGTGAGATTAATGGAAGTCTAGCTGACATTTGACAAAGCCCAGAAGAGCTTTTTCAAAATTTCCTAGCCAGGTTACAGCAAGCTGTGAGCAGAATTCTTGGGAATTCTCATACAGACAGTCTGTTTAATTTACAGTTAGCTTATGAGAATGCATGTAAAGCTGCTATTCAGCCACACAAGGGTAGGATGGATTTATCCGGATATATTCGCCTTTGTGCAGATATTGGACCTTCTTATAACCAAGGACTGGCAATGGCAGCTGCATTGCAGGGAACTACAATTAAAGATATCCTGATGCAAAGACAGGAGAATAAAGGATGTTTTAAATATGGAAGTGTGAATCATTTTAAATATAATTGCCCTAAGAAATCAGGGGCCACAAACAGGCAGCAGTCAGGCACTGCCCTGAGAATCTGTCCTCACTGTGGGAGAGGGAAGCATTGGGCCAGAGACTGTAGATTTAAAAAGGCTTTCAAGACAATACTTTGTCAGGAAACGAGTGGAGGGGGAAGCCCCAGGCCCCCGCTAAAACAACAGGCAGAGTATGGGGCAATGAAGTTGCCATCTAGCCAAGGAAATTCATCTTTGAACATTTCAGAGCAACCCCAGGAAGTGCAGGATTGGACCTCTGTTCCACCTGCTACACAGTATTAATGCCAGAAATGGGAGTTCAAATTCTACTGGAGTCTTTGGGCCCTTGCCCACAGAGACTTGGGTATTGCTTATAGGAAGAAGTAGCTCAATTGTGAAAGGATTGCAGATTTATCCAGGTATTATTGATGGTGATTACCAGGGGGAGATTAAGATTATGGCTGCTTCACCTTGTGGTGTTATTACAGTACCTGCTAATCAGAGAATTGCTCAGCTTATTTTAATCCCTCTGTATCCAATGCCTTCTAATTTTGTTAAAAAGGAGAAAGAACAAAGTTGTTTTGGTTCTTCTGATGCATACTGGGTACAATCTATCAGTAACAAAAGACCTAATCTTAAATTAATTATTAAAGGAAAAAGTTTTGAAGCTGGAGCTGATGTGACTATCATTAGAGGACAAGACTGGCCCTAAATCTGGGCTTTGTCTGAGACAATAACTCATCTCCAAGGAATATATTATGCCAATAATCCAAAACGAAGCTCCAAGCTTCTAACCTAGAGAGATGAGGAAGGTAATTCAGGACAAATTCAGCCTTATGTTATGTCAAATCTGCCTGTTACTTTGTGGGGAAGATATCTCTTGTCACAAATGGGTCTTGCCTTATGTAGCCCTAGCGAAATAGCGAATAAGCAGAGGCCAGAACAGGACATTAGAACATCTGGAGGCCCTAAGCCTCATCCTAATAGTAAGGGTTCAAAGCATTTTCCATGATGGCCACTATCTTGCCTGTGCCCCATGCAGATAAAATTCAATGGATTAATAATATTCCAGTTTGGGTTGATCAGTGGTCTTTATCTCAAGAAAAGATAGAAGCTGCTTCTTTGCTAGTGCAGGAGCAATTGGAAGCAGTACATCCGAGGGAATCCAATTCCCCATGGAATATGCCAATATTTGTCATCAAGAAAAAAATCAGGTAAATGGAGATTGTTACAAGATCTAAGAAAGGTAAATGAAACAATGGTAGTTATGGGAGCACTGCAAACTGGACTTCTATCTCCAGTGGGAATTCCAAAAGGATATTATAAAATAGTTATGGATTTTAAAGCCTGGTTTTTTACAATTTCTTTGCACCCTGAGGATTGTGGGAGATTTGCTTTTAGTGTTCCATCCTGTTAATTTTAAAGAACCTATGAAAAGATATCAATGGACAGTCCTTCCTCACAGCATGGCTAATCGTCCTACATTATGTCAAAAATTTGTGGCACAAGTCATTGATCCTATAAGGAAAAAATGGCCAATGACATATATTGCCCATTATACAGATGATGTCCTATTAGCAGAAAAAAATCCTCAGGGTGTACTTTAATGTTATAGAGACGTACACGTTGCCTTAGCTGAAAAGGGACTGCAGATAGCTCCAGAAAAGATACAAACTCAGGATCCATATAATTATTTAGGATTTACACTCATGGATCAATCTATTATCCCCCAAAAGATAGTTATTTGTAGAGACAGGTTAAAAACTTTAAATGATTTTCAAAAATTATTAGGTGATATCAATTGGCTTTGTCCCTATCTAAAGCTTACTACGGGAGTATTGAAACCTTTATTTGATATTCTCAGAAGTAATTCTGATCCAAATTCTCCTACATTTTTAACTAGAAAAGGAATGTCAGCTTTACAGCAGGTAGAAAGAGCTATTGAAAATCAATTTGTTACTTATATAGATTATTCTTTATCCCTGCATTTGTTAATTTTCAACACAACTCCTGTTCCTACAGTGTTGTTATGTCAAAAAGCAACTCTCATGTGGATACATTCAATGGTATCTCCTAAATGTAATATCTTGCCATATTATGAGGCAGTAGCTCATACGATCATGCTTGGTAGAAAACAAGCATTGACTTATTTTGGCAAAGAGCCAGATGTTGTCATTCAGCCTTTCACTTTAGATCAAGATTCCCAGTTAAAACAGCATAGCACAGATTGGTTCCTTGCTCAGATAGGATTTCAGGGAATTATAGATAATCATTATCCTCAGGATAAACTGATAAAATTTTTAAGTGTGCATGAAATGATATTTCCTAACATGACTTCTTTACAACCTTTCAGTAATGCCCTTGTGGTATTTACTGACGGCTCCTCTAAAGGACAAACTGTATATCTTATGAATAATCAACAGGTACTCATAGAAACTCCTGGTCTCTCAGCTCATTTAGCTGAATAAACAGCAGTATTAAATGTTTCAGGCTGTGACTGATGCTTTCAATCTTTTCACTTGATATCCTATATGTGGCACAATCATTTCCTTTGTTAGAAACATTTGGTACATTTAATTTTAATACTGCAGCAGGATATTTATTTTCACAATTGCAAAATGTCATTCTTACATGAAAAAATCATTTTTATATTGATCATACACGAGCTCATTCTGGTCTTCCTGGACCATTGGCTGAAGGTAATAATTGTATTGACAGAGCTCTTGTAGGAGAAGTTTAGTTTCAGATCCTGTTGCACTAGCTAAACATGAGCATGAAAAATTCCACCTTGAGACTCAGATATAAAATTTCCAACAAGCAAGCAAGAATGATTGTAAAACAATGCCCTAACTGCATTACATTGTCTCTAGTTCCGCATTTAGGGGTAAATCCAAGAGGTCTTATGCCCAATCATATTTAGCAGATGGATATAACTCATTATGCGGAATTTGGAAAGCTTAAATATATACATGTTTGCATTGATACTTGTTCAGGATTTATATTTGCTTCCCTACATTCAGGAGAAGCCTCTAGAAATGTAATTGATCATTGTTTGCAAGCTTTTAACGTTATGGACTTACCTAAAGTTATTAAAATGGACAATAGGCCAGCTTACTCTGGCAAAAATTTTATTTCATTTTGTAAAGAATTTGGCATCAAACATAAAACTGGAATCCTGTATAACCCAATGGGGCAAGGGATTGTTGAATATGCACACTGCACTCTTAAAAATTGGCTTTTGAAAACTAAAGGAGAGAATTTGTATCCTCCTAGATCTTCAAAAGCACACCTTGCCTTTCTGTTATTTATTTTGAACTTCCTGCAGACTGATATCAAAGGTCAGTACACTGTGGACCGACACTGGCATCCTAACATTTCAAGTTCGTATGCCATGGTGAGATGGAGAGATCCACTCACTAATACCTGGAATGGCCCAGATTCTGTTTTGGTTTGGGGCAGAGGGTCCCTGTGTATTTTTTCTCAGAAGGAAGATGGGGCACCGGTGGCTGCCTGAAAGATTGGTCCGTCAGATGAATGCAGGTCCATAGCCTTCTTAGTAAAGTGTGCTTAAACGCACTGCTGAAAAAATCTTTTTCTTTGTTCTTTTGTTATTGAGCTGACAGATTTTTTTTTGTCACTCTGGAAATGCCCGCTTAATTCAAATCTGCTTGCTCAAGCCCAGAACTAAATAAACAGTCAAATTTGCTTGCTCACTCCCGGAGCTAAAGTTTGTTTACTCCTACAACGTTTAGCCCTTTCAGGCTGGTGCAATCCTGGAGTTTTCAGCCTGAAGTTACTAATCTGCAATTGAATTGAGGCCTGTTCTCCGCAAAGGTTCCCAGAGTCTGAGCTGGTATTTTGTAACTCAATCAGGTGCCTACACTCATCTCCAGCACACTGGTGTGCAGCTTTACAGATAAGATGGCTTCTAGAGAGACTGTGACAGCTTGTGGACATTGCAGGTGGTAAAGGCATCTCTTGACATTAAATGCATGGAATGAGGTGTATTTTGAGAACCTGTGTTCAGCGAGTTAGGTCTCTGGCAAAGAAATCAACCTAAGACAGAGGCACGTGCCGAGTGGCTGTGTTTTTGAAAAAAAAAAAAAAAAGCAACACAAAATGAGCCTGGTTTCTAGAATTCAAACTAGATGCACATGATTCTCTATGAAGGGTAAGATATTTTGCCAGTAGATATTATACTGCAGGTGAGATTCACCAAGCCACTGTGAAAATTCCCGTACAGGACTGTGATGTATGATTATGCCTTAGTCCTGTTATATTCTAAATAAAAAGGGAGGAATTGTTACCTCCCCCTTTCCCTCAACCATCAGACTTCTGGCAGTCTGCTTGGAGGCTACCACCTGGGGAGCTAAGACAAATGCTCTCTGCAGATTGTCAGTTCATCTTTGAAGAAGCTGCCTGAGCACGCCCACCACCTGAGTACGCCCACCCACCGCCTGAAGATCTTCTGAACGTGGGGACTTTGGCACCTGAACCTCTTTTGCAGTGTTTATGTTATGCAAATATCATGTAATCTAGAGATTTGGTTTCGGTTTCTCCTGTGACTATAAAAACTCTGGCTTATCTAAGTAAAGTGAAGTCTTGATTGGGCTATTTCAACTTGACTTCATGATTTCTCTTTGTATTTCAAATCCTCTATTTCACGTCCTTTGTTCCCTCCTCTGAGAGAACCCAGTTCATGAAACTGCAGGCAATTTCAGAGGGCTGTTGATCAGTCATCCCTCCTGAGACCTACGATCAGAACAAACCCTGGAGACAGGCTCTCTACTTGTGGGAAATGTGAAAAGAGGGCTGTGGATCTGCTGTCCCTCCTAGGTATAGACGGAAGTAGAAAGCTTCCTGTGCCAGCTGCCCTGCCACTTCGGAGTACCTGGATTGGAGCACTCCTTGGAGGCAAACTCTCTGCTTTCGGGGAAGGGGCAGAGAGGGCTGTGGATCTGCAGTCCCTCCTGAGTCCCTGGACTGGAGCACTCCCTGGAGGCAAGCTCTCCACTTGTGGGCAAGGGGCAGAGAGGGCTATGGATCCACAGTTCCTTCTAGGTGTAGCCAGAGGTAGAAAGGATCTTGCACCAACTACCCTGCCACTTCTGAGGCCTGTGCCTCCTGGCTGTTCCTGCCTTAGAAAGTCACTGGAGAGAAAATGGAGTTTTCACCTGCATCCCTGAGTTGGAGCACTCCCTAGAGGCAAGCTCTCCACTTGAAGGTAAGGGCCAGAGAGGGCTGTGGATCCACAGTCCCTCCTTGGTGTAGACAGAGGTAGAAAGGATACTGTGCCAGCTACCCTGCCAGTTCTGAGGCCTGTGCCTCCCAGCTGTACCTGCCTTAAAAAGTCACCAGAGAGAAATTGGAGATCTCACCTGAGTCCCTGGGTTGGAGCACTCTGCTAAAGACATCGTTCATTTTGGATACAGGGCACAGGAGACCAGAGTTGGAACTTATTTGAAAGTCTCTTCCATAAGGACTACCTTTTATGGTATCAGAAGATACAATGCAAATTTTCAAAGGAAAAAATCAACCAATAATCTCACTCCACTATGATACCTATGAACTACAAAAATGACCAGTATGTGAAATAGTGGTATGCATGTCGAATGTCATGGTGGTAACCAACTGCTCTCTAATTGGATTTAAGAACAACAAAAAGGTGGGAGGGGGCAGGGATCATACCTGAGACTGAAATCCTAGCCATGACAGGGCTACAGAAGTCACAGATCTTGGAGGAAAGCCTACTACTGCTGTCTTAGTCAGGGTTTCTATTCCTGCACAAACATCATGACCAAGAAGCAAGTTGGGGAGGAAAGGGTTTATTCAGCTTACACTTCCACATTGC
>JADRCC010149038.1:0-11128 GCA_019843855.1 Hylomyscus alleni
GAGGAAGGCTCCAATTCTCTATATCTTGCCCTTAGCTCATGAGGCAAAGAAAGGAAAGAAGGGCAGAGACAGCAAGTAGGAGCCAGCAGAGACAAACACATTGCTAAACCTTCTATGTGCTCATTCAAAAAACAAAACAAAACACTTATTGTGTGCCAACCACTCAGGTACTGGGGATAGAACAACATAAAAATAGTTCTTGGCATGGAAAAGCTCAGTCTAGTGGAGGAACTGGCCAGGTGTGTGATGGATGCTAAAGAGTTATGGGTAAGCCAGTTACATACAGAAGTAAACCACACTAGGATGATCAGGAAAGACATCTGGAAAGTATGATATCTAAGATGGAAGCTAAACAGCAAGTTAGCCAAATCACAGAGAGAAGAGGAAAAGAGATAGGTTTCTTTAAAAACGCTGAAACATTTCACTATAGCAAGATCATAGATGACAAGGGACACACACTGAGGCTGAAGAGGCAGTCAAAGGTCAAAGACCATGGTAAGTGTAACACATCTAGATCATAAGATTAATAGAGAACCTCTAAAAGAGCTGTAGGGGGAGGGGTTGTGATATGACCACAGTGATATTTTTAAAACTTATTAGTGACACATTTATCATTAATAAGCCACAAATACATAAGGTGCCCTTTTCATTAATAGTCTAAAGCCCTTCATGACTATCCCTTATCATTGCCGCATTACTGATCTTCACAGCAGGTAGTTGAAGTCCTTGAGAGCCCAGTAGGTCTGGATGATGGACAGTTAAATGGGATACCTTCTTCACAGGTATTGAATTGGAGACAGCACCAGGGAATTCTTAATCTTAGTAACCCATTACTACTCTTTCAGTGGAATTGCCCAGAAGTAAAGCAAAACTGACTTTCAAATGTCAGTTAGAGAAAATAATTCTGGAGTGTGTGTTTTGGAAGGAGGAACAGTATGTGCTTTATAATACTTTATAATACTTGTCTTCTACCCATTAGATGCCAGTAGTTATGATCACTCTAAAATTGTGTTGCCAAAATTCCCTATAAATACTGCTAAATGCTCTTATGGGTGGAACAGTTTCTTTTCAGTTAAGAACCAATAAGATAGGAGGTTGGGGGTATAGCTTATTGGTAAAGCACTATGCCTGTAACACATGAAGTCATGGATTCAATCTCCACTCTCAATCTCTACTCTCACAAAGAAATCAAGTAAGTAGAGAATTTATCCAATGAAACCTTTTCTCTAGCTGGAGTCTGGAGTCTGTAGCACTCTCAGTGCTCTATAGTACAGAAACTGATAAAAAGGAGTTACTTTTCACGAATCCTACTCTTGATATGAAGCTCTATGGAGTGAGCTCAAAAATACACAGGTATTCCCTCTGGTTAAGGGAGGGAAAGGCTCTCAATAAATTGAAGCTCTGTCCCTTCTCTTAGATCCATCCAGCTATGCCCTGTTCCTGAAGAGATTTGTTCAACCTTTACCAGGGAAGTGGGAGAAAAGCTCTTCAAAGCTATCAAAGGCAGGCAATAAGAGGAACACGGTAGGAAACAGATGGGTGGGTGCCAAGAGTGCCTTGCCATTACTGAAGCGTCATGACAAGGGCTAGGTAGCACTCCCTCAGGATCCTGCCCTGTTCTCCCCAAGACGAGAGATGGGGCTTTAGCTTACCATTGTACTCCATGCCTCAGCAGTGACTCTTGCAAAAGCCGCAGAAAACTCCACAGGGTCAGCAGCCAAACCGGAATGGAGGAGCTCCAAGTCTGCCAGTGAGGCTGTAAGCAAATTAATGCCAAGGCCGCTGATTTAAAAGCTCAGAATTTTCCAGTCCTAATATCACCTTTTAACTAAGTGACCTCTCTCTCTTGAGTAGTAAATGACACTCCACACATCTCACATGACTATGAGAAACCCAGGGCATAACAGAGGGCAAGCAAATGTGATTTGATCATTTTTATTTACTGAAAGAGAAGAATCAGGAAAAATAAGAGGAAGAGACAGAAGGCAAACAGGCATGCAAGAATAACAAAGAAAAGACATAAAGAGTAAGGGGATAGGCTCATGAAAGTGGAGGGTGAAGACTGCAGAAAGATGAAGGATGATGGGTAGCCCGATCTCTTTGGACACAGCCCTTCAGATAAAGATACAGAACAGAACTTTTTAAAACCACATAAGTTTCAGGATAAAATTGAACAATAACAGGCAATTGGTACGGATTAGAAATCCACTGGACAGTCCATGAAAGGACTCCAGAAAGGATAACTTCTCGTTCATGGATGTTTCAGGTGTCCTATGTGAAGGCAATTGACATCTGGATGGCTGTATGCCTGCTCTTTGTATTTGCTGCCTTGCTTGAGTATGCTGCAGTCAATTTTGTCTCTCGTCAGCATAAGGAATTTATGAGACTTCGTAGAAGGCAGAGACGTCAGCGCATGGTGAGTACCAAAGGGGTGGGGCTCACTTTCTTTCTCCTATGGAGTCCTTCCTTCCTATTAGTCCTCCCACAAACCCAACCCAGGACTCTGGGACTAGGCAATTGGGAATCCTAGATTCTAGTTCCAGGCTGGTGACAGTTAAATTAAATACTTAGTTTTTCTGGTACTGTTTCCTTTATCTATCCAATGAGACATTAACCCTTATAAGGCAGTAGAGAAATTAAGAGTTTGTCACACAATAAACACTTAAAATATATTATCACAAGTTAGGCATGGTGGCACATGCCCATAATCTCAGCACTTGGGAGGCAGAGACAGGAGGCTTTGTAAGTTCAAGGCCAGCCTGGTCTACATATCAAGTTCCAGGATAGCCAGGACTACATAGAGACCCTGTCTCAAAACAAGCAAACAAAAATATATTTGCCACTATTAGAACTGTATTGGCTTAGCACTGATGTTTTTGCTTTGAGAATTAATAATAGTTGTTTTTGGTTTTCCTTGCATCCAGAAGGAAGGTACTTTAAGTCGTCCTCTATTAAGAACTAACAGTCAGACACCAGTGCCTCTCAAGTGGAGCACTGTAAGATGGTCCCCATATTTGAACTGGAATTGAAAGATTACTACTTGCCTCTTCTGATTGGTGGAATTTGTCTTGAACATCAGGCAATTCAGAGTTGGTAGGCTTGAGGTGGTGTTCTTCCTCACTCTTGTTTGTTAGCCCCATTTCTTCCAGAACAGAGTGATCACCAAGGGGAGATAGAAGAGGAAGTTGTTGTCATGACAACAGAAGCAGTTTTCCCTCAATTGTCCAGACAATAGGCACTAGGTAAGTTGTCATGACAACAGAGATGCCTAGGCTACCCTGAGAAAAGCAAGCTCTAATTATGAGCAAAGCTGAAAGCCTTTTCAGAGACACAATGTCTCAAGCTTTGACTCCATGTTTTTTTGTCTAATCCAGAGGCTTCAAAACCAAAAAGCAAAGCACATAATTACTTTTGGAAGATAGAAAACAAATTACCTGAACCTACTGTTAAAATTTTGACTCTAGGGGGCAGCAGTTATAGCACAGTGGCAGAGTGCTTGCCAAGCATATATATAAATCTTGGGTTTGCTCCACAGTAACACACACACACACACACACACACACACACACACACACGGACCCTTAGCCTATGTGAGACACACTAATACAAGGATTCTATTCCTCCTAACTCTCAACTCCCACCTCAATTGTTCCTGGCACACCTATTATGACTTCCAATGATCACATCATCTATATGATTTCACATTTCTTGATATGGTTCCTTTCTGGGGAAGACAGGGTTCCTATCTCACACAGATTTTTCTGAATTCCTAGTTTTCCTGTCTTTAGTTCTTTCACCGTTCCCAAGGAGTGAGCCCTCTAGTGGACTGATCTACAACTACATATCTTTGAATAAGACTCATTCTTCCGGAGACCTGCCTGTAAGATTTGCCTACCTCATAGTAGGGATATGAAACTTTTCTCCAGTTACCAAACTCTTCGATTCACAGTTTGTTTTTTAATAATTTTTTTAACATTGCAGTCTTAGGAAAGAACAGATTTTCAAATACTCCAGAATCCCTTTCCTACCTAAAACACTTATGTTGATGTCCTAGTACCAAAGATTACTACAGTTACTACAATGTTACTCATCTTGATCCTAGTACCACCTCCTATACCACTTGTCTCCCCTCATGGTGCTCTTCTCCTGTAACACTACAGGAAATGATGATGTTTTTTACAGGCCCTTTGCCTTCCCAGATGGTCTAAGTGATTTAGAGGAAAGGGTAAAACCCTTATTCTCATCATCCCTGCAGGGTTAGCCCCTGGCTCTGAGCATACCAGCCAAAGGCAAAGGCTGTCAAACTGGATAGACAAGAATCCTTGCTATTATTAATACAGTAACTTGAGAACTAGAAAACTTACAAAATACCAGCAAATCTTCTCAGGGGCTTACTTTCAGAACCCTGATCACCTCTCCATCTTCCATTGAGCATTCTGCCCCATCTCCAATTTCTTTTCTCCCTGACTGTCTCACTTCCATATATATTACTCTATCCTGTCTTCATAGCCCGCCTTCTACACTGGGCATTATTTCCCAGCTTCCTTCTCTAGCCTTCCAGCACTTGGCTCCTAGTTAAGTAGAAACAAATTTAACTCTATTTCAATAGCCATGGAAACAGCAAAGTGATATTCAATGGCATGTTGTCCCTCCCCAACACATAGATACTCATTCACCATTCTGAATTTGTCTTAAATATCTAATATCCAAACCCAGGCCTATTTGATCCTTGTATTTTAGGGCACTAATCTTTGCTAGACAAGTCAAAAAGATACATATTAAAATTAAAAAGAACCAGTAAGAGCCTACTTTATTAGATACATTTTCTCTTCTGTATACCCCTATCATTTTTTAAATCCTTGTGAGATATTTTGTTTACCTCTGGTTCTTTATCTGTAAAATGGGCCCAGCAAATCTCCCCTGTAGGAAGAGTATGAATGTTAATTATAGAATACATGTGAGATTAATAAAGACTTCTGACTAAAAAAAGGCCAAAATGATAAATGTGCCGAGCCTTCAGGCTGCCAAACTGTAACTGTTCAAGACTGAGTAGCCAGGATAGTGAACTGCCCCTGACATATACACATATAATTCTCTATGAAGACCCTGATACTTCAAGAACAGGACAGTAAAGCTTTCTGGTGGTCAGATGTTAATTCTTTCCTGTGTTCAAAGTGCTCCTCGCAGGCTGCAGAGATGACTTAGGGAATAAGCACTGGCTGGCTCTTCTTCCAGAGGACCTGGTTCAATCCCCAGCATGCACATGGCTGCTAACAACAATCTGTAACTTCAGTTTTAGGGGATATGATGCCTTCTTCTGGGCCCCACCAGCACACACATGTGATGCACATACATATATGCAGGCCAAATGCCCATACACCTCAAATAAAAATAATGAATATTTTTAAAAAAGTGTTCTTCCCTTTGTAGAAGCAAAAGGCTATTGAACCATTGTATACTGGGGCAAATAATAATTGTTTTTCCTGCCAAGTATTTCATAACTGAGCAAGATTCTTTTCTGAGTAGACTTTTTAGTTTGGGACCCTGACAAGATTTTGGCATCCAAGAACACAAAGACACTCAATTCCTTATATCCTGAAGCATGTGGCTCATCAGCCCAGTTGTCCACTCAACAGACATCTATCTACTGAGTATCCATTAGGTTCCAAGCATGGTTCCTGTCACTGGGAATACAGAAATGAACCAGTCTATATATGAACTAACAGACAGCAGAGAAAGGGTTTGTGAATTTCTGGCCTGAGTTTGTCTGCCACTGATGCCCAGGCTTGCTCTCCTAACAGGTTAGTTTTGGGTGATATAATAATTAAGGAGTTACTATTACCAACCACACTAGTATCTCATCTACACAACTACTTTTCAATTGATTTCTGTAGCTGCAGAGGCCTTGATATAAACATCCTACAGTGTCCCTTCAACTGTACAAAATGTTTAACACCTTTGTGCTCGTTTTACATATACATATGTATGACATACCCACCCAATATACATGTTTCCTGTTCTTATAATTAAAGAACTACGTCAGGTAGCTAGGGTGGCTTACTCTCCCTGTTTTACCTTGGACTTCTCCAGTACTAGGGATGAGAGACTCTAGTCTCTGGAACTTCCTCAGTTCTGGGCATACTTGAGTTGGTAGGTGAAATCAGACAAAAGGATATTTCATTTCAGGCAATCTCTTAGCTGAAGCTTTTACTGCAGAGCATTCAACGATTTTAATATACATAATCATCTTCTATTTTAAGGACATATTTCTCAAATCTGCTCTAAAATGAGAAAATAGAGTAAATGAGTTCAGGGGTAGGGGAGCTGAGGGCTTCTCACATAAGTAAATCTCTTGTGGATGTTTCTTCCTTCTTCCTCCTCCTCCCCACTTCAATTTCTTTTATTTCCATCTTTCTGTCCTTGCTTCCTGCTTCTCAAGTGTGCCATGTCTACTCAGTTGTCAGCTAACTATTGTAGCAATGGTTTTTCTGCAGTCTACTGCTTACTGCTTATTTAAAATGTACCTCCTCCATACTACTGAGGCTAGCAAAAGGCACGAAAATTCTATAGCAATATAATGTGCATTGGGTAATAAATGTTAATATAAATTTACAGACTCCCATGTCCAATCAGCTAATTTACAAAGAAATAAACAGATCTTCAGAAGAGTGGTCAACTGTAATATACTTTGCTTAGCTCACTTGGTCATTTAAAACTTTTGGAATTCTTAGCTTTAAGTCAAAATTGCTTTAAAATGTACTATCTACAAAACAAACTAATTCTAAAGCTTTTTAAGTTAATTAAAATCAACTTAATAAGTCAAAATATCTCAGCCTCACTGTCTGGTGGTTTTGTTGTTCTGTTTACCTGTCACAAAATTTGACGTTGAGGTGTTGGCACTTCAGTAGGTTTTAGATGTCTCCAAATGTTGTTGCACATCTTCAAAAGGGAACTCAATGCATAGCTGTAAATGAAACCATAGCATATAGCTTCTTAATATATATAAACATTACATATAAAGACATACATATACATATGCACTACTTTTTATCTCGTGTAATTATAGGAAGAAGACATCATAAGAGAGAGCCGCTTCTATTTTCGCGGCTATGGCCTAGGACACTGCCTACAAGCAAGGGATGGAGGTCCAATGGAAGGTTCCAGCATTTACAGTCCCCAGCCTCCAACCCCTCTTCTAAAGGAGGGAGAAACCATGAGGAAACTCTATGTGGACCGAGCCAAGAGAATTGACACCATCTCCAGGGCTGTCTTTCCTTTTACTTTTCTTGTCTTCAATATCTTCTATTGGGTTGTCTACAAAGTGCTAAGGTCAGAAGATATCCACCAGGCACTATGAACAGGGTAGAGGCTATAGTGTACAAGTATAAGTGCTGGCTTCCGGCTTTCACCCAGGTGGGCTTTTCCCTTCCATCAGACTCTATCAGGAGCTTGAACAGTTCTTTCTGACCTCACACTCATAACTTCAATTACCAGTTTCCAAGCTATGTGGGGACTGCCTAGTGCCAATGGTAGCTGTACTTATAAACATGGCTTATATACCCTCATCCAAATTGACTGCTTACTCTGCCATTTCCCTTTGTCCATGTGCCTAATGCCAAAATGACTTTCTGTCATTGATGGGGCTCCTCTGTGAAGAATATCTAGACTGTGGGATTCTTGGTTTTGTTATCTGCATCTCGTTTCCACTTGTCTTCAGAGCCTGGCTTTTACTCGGCACTTCTCTCCCTCCCACTGTCCCTTCAGTCCACGAATACTGCCCAGAATGACCTAGTCAGATATCCTTCACCAATAGGAAGACAAAGGCACAGGTTTCGAACTTCTTAACAATGTGGTAGTCATAGGCTACACTGGGCTAGGACAATGTTATATGGGCCAACAGAAGTATGTTCACTTCTCCTAGAAAAGATAACATTTTCAGAACTGGGGCAAAAACTCAGGACTCTCAGAAAGTTTACCTTTCCAGATCTATGTAAGCTTCCTTGTCCCAAATATATTTGTTATAGTCCCTAATCAAATAGCATGCCACAAGTTTTGTTATGCTACTGGGTAGAAAAAAGGTAGAGGGAGGCTTACTCTTTAAGAATTTTATTTAAGGCTGGAGAGATGGCTCAATGGTTAAGAGCACTGACTGATCTTCCGAAGGTCCTGAATTCAAATCCCAGCAACCACATGGTGGCTTACAACCATCGGTAATGAGAGCCAATGCCTTCTTCTGGTGTGTCTGAAGACAGCTATAGTATACTTACATATAATAAATAAATCTTTAAAAAAAGAATTTTATTTAATGATCTAGGAAAGGTGATATGAAAGGTACTAAAATCTAAGAAGTCGAGTACAGAAACTATTTAGACAGACTGCTGCTCTCGTTTCTTCTTTTTCTCCAAAGTCTCTTTATTTTGCAAGACCTTCTAACTTTCTCCTTTACTTCCTATTGGCAAGAAAATAACAGTGCCACACAACCTTGTTCTGAATAGAGTAGGCTTTGGAGTTACTAAGCAGGAACTAGGCATGGGTAGGGTCCCTATTTAGGCTTCTAGGGAAACAAACATTGGTTCTACCTATTTCGGGTAGTATTTGTAGAAGGCAGAGAGCCACATTTTGGGTTGTTTCTTTACCCTTTTGTGCTTCCCTTTCTTCTTCCACAGGATTATTCAGTAAAGCTACAGGAAAGGTCAGAATAGAGTGCGTTGCTGTGTCACTGTAAGTCATAGGGACACAGGGTCTGGTACATGGAGTTCTTTGAAGTGATCTGACCATGTAGAGCACAAAAATAAGAGGAGAAAGATTAAAGTATGTGGACCGCAATTGGAATACACAAACAAATGGTATCTTAAAATATTAAAATCCTTTTCTCTGGACCCAGAAAAATAATTAACTATGTAATCAGAGGTCTTCTCTGCCCATTCCAACTATCCTCCTTCTCTTTTCCCATCACCATCTTTATTTCATCTCTTCCTCACAACTTCAGCATTTCACAAAGAATGCTAAATTCAAAGTCAACAAGCCCGATACTATAGTACAAGACCAGCCTTCTTTCTCTATTTACATACTGAATTTGTCTGACCTTTCTTATTCATTGATATATCCTTTTGTCTCCCTTGATTTAGAAAGTACTTTGGAATGATCAAGGTAGCTGGCCTAGATTTATTTTTTCCTTTGAGACAAGGTCTTGCTGTATCTCCAAAGCTAGCCTGTAACTCACTTGCAGCCCAGGCTAGCCTTGGACTTATAATCCTCCTGTCTAACCCTTCCCAGTATTAGGATAACAGTGTGTACTACCCAATTCAGATCTAGAAAATACTTCTATTGGCCATCTGAGCACTCTCATACAAAGAATTAAACATTAAAAACTGGTTTATAGTAGGAGATTACATTGAAAAGGGAAGAGAGCTCCTGTTCCTATTTCTGCCCAGGTAGTGCCAATCAATGAGAAGCCACAAGCAATACCCCTTTGAAAGGAGCAGAGAGTATCTCTTTGATACTGTCCCTGATGGGGCTGGGGTGTCAGGCTGCTGCAGCCCGGAGGCGGGGATGGTGGGGGTGGACTATGGAGATGAGCTTATTGCACAGAGCTTTACTTGTTACAGATCTTGTCCAGATGGGCCAACTGCACAAATCTGCCCTGTTGGAAGTCTCAAGAACAATGCCCTGGAGACAGCTACAGTACTGAGCAATAAAGGCTGTCCAACTGGGCCTCAGATCAGGGCATCAGCTGGTGCTGGGTGCCAAAGAAGCCAAAGTACCATCCAACATAATAGACCAAAGGAATTCACAAAGCCACTCAGAGCTAATGCCAGGTGGAAAGTACTATCCTCACTGGAGCCCTTAACCAGAGGAAGTATTTGTATAATGCCAACCTTACATCCAGAGCAAATGGCTTTCATTTCCTTCATTCTTCCCACATATATACAGGGACTAGGGAAGTGCTAGGTCTCACTGAAGGGGTTTGACATTTAGCAGTCTGTTCAATTACAAAATTGTTAAACTTGGGTCCTTCTTACCAATGAATTGAGAAAAGGTAATATAAGAGTCTCATTTGGAGTACTTACTCCCCCAGAGACCTCTACTGTTTTCTGCCTGAATCAATCTGATATGATTCTGAGATTTAAACATGGTCTTATGAAGATAAAGGGTTTTAGGTATTTTCATTAATTCTTTGTTAATATTTAATGTTACATAAATATTTCATAAATGTGTTTTTCAAGAGGAAGGGCTTTATTTACTCTGTTGTTAAGGCTACTGGTATGTCTATCTTCCTAACAGTTTGCTCTGCCTTGTGGACTAGCAGGGGTTTTGCCTCCTTTTTCTCTTTAATCTACAACAGGTCCTTTTGCTCTCTGCAAATTCACAGGCCAAGCAAAAGCAGCTCTCTAAGTGGAAGAAATGTACTGAATAAAATGAATTCCTTCAGCCAGGTAGTGGTGGCACATGCCTTTAATCCCAGCACTTGGGAGGTAGAGGCAGGTGAATTTCTGAGTTCGAGGTCAGCCTGGTCTACAGAGTGAGTTCCAGGACAGTCCAGACAACACAGAGAAACCCTGTCTCGAAAAACCAAAAAAGAAAAAAAAAAAAGAATTCCTTCAACATGTCCAAAAGCATTTTCTCAGCTATCATAAAAGAACAGGCACTCTTCTGTTTAAACAGGCTGACTGAAAGTTAGGTTCTTTTTGTTGAGCAATGTAAATGCCTCAATTGGACCAGAATATGTTACTTCATTTGGATTCTTTAATGTGTTTTCCCACCACTCTTGAGTGTCTGTATTAGTGTAGGCATTATTAGTCTTATCTCATCATTTCTGTCTATTAAAATCTCAAACATTGTACTTCACTCTGCTGGGGTTAATCTTGTTAGGCTGCACTGGTTAAGGAACACTAAACAATCGAGAACAGGAATCAACCAGGGATCAGCAAGCAAGGTACCACTCACTGGTTCAGTGGAAGAAATGAAGAATACGTTTTTTTGAAGGCAAGAGGTGCATTTTATACAACTCATAAGCCTGCACAGCTCCTGGTACCTAATAATATACCATATGTGTAATTAGAATAAAAGCCTATCTTCCCACTTACTGTATCAGATGTTTTGTTCATTCTCTTTCTGTTAATTTACT
>JADRCC010149067.1:0-10215 GCA_019843855.1 Hylomyscus alleni
AAAAAAAAAGTATTGGCTTATTTTTAATGGAATTTAACCTTAAAAAGAATATAGTGCAAAGACATTGCTCTATTATAAAGAATACACATAAAATATACTACAAAATCATGAAGAGAGATTTGAATTCAATCTGACATATCAAAACAAGGTTCATGGTAAGGAGGTAATATTTCACATAAATTAAGGAATGAATGAGAATCACTCTAGGTATAAAAATAAATATCTATATCTACAATATGAAATATATAGTATATGTTATAAAATATACAATGTTGTTTTATTACTACTGATGTGTAATATAACTAATATTGATGAATGTATTAAATCATATTGAGTCATTGACCCAACACATCCCATGAAGTCCTCCATATATCAACCCTATTGGTTGCTTTCTACAACCTTTTTATAAAGTCCTATTGCTGAAGCCAACATTTGCTAATCTCACCAAACATGAAGAAGTTGGACTGGTGCCTGTCTAGAAACTTCACTCCTAATAAATAGCATTCATAACCAGAGGAAAACAAATAATCCTCAATATTCTTGAGCAACAAACACTGAAACCTACAATAGTGACCTGCCTGTAGGATATACTGGTGCAATAGTGGCACAAATGTTATGAGAGAATAAAGCATATTTCAAAAACTGAATGTAAGGACCATTTCATGAGATATTGGACACCACTGAGAGGGTCAAAACTCTGAAACTGTTTATGTCATGAGCATAGGGAAAAATCTAATATTATTCTGCTAAAGAACCATAGCTATAAAATGATTCTTGATGGCCTAGTTCTGTACCCATACATTAGTTTTTACCTCACCCATAGCATAAAAGCTTTTTTTTGTAGTAGATGGAAAGAGCATGGAGAAACTCAGCTCAAAAATATGCTGTAAGAGACTTTGCAGCCCTCAGTTGTAAAGGGGATGCTTTAATTTAACCCCTTCCCCAAGACTCAACAACCTATGAAAAAGAGAATGTGGAATGACCATAAGAGCCAGAGGCAATGGATGACTACATGGAAACATTGTCCTCCAGATGTAACAGATCGGATTCACATGTGAACTCACAGAGACTGTGACAGTTGTGCACAAGACCTGCATAAGTGTAAGGCAGAGTCCCAGTATTGAAGGTTGAAAGTGCTCACATGGTCCTAACCATGACTACAAAGCTGTTTACAATGGAAACCTTTTGGGAAACAGAAAATCAGATTCATTCAGTGGTGTGTCAGTGGTCATATCCATCACAGTTCAAGGAAGGCCCCATGCCAGGTTTTATTGGCAACTCAAAATGAACTCCATGTATGTGTGTTTCACTAAGTTCTAGTTAGTCGCTTATGCATTTCAATTTTCATTTTTGTGTTTTTGAAATTTTTAAAAGAAGGGACCTAAAGTTTGGCATAAAGGGAGGTAGGAAAGATCAAGAAAATGTTGGAAGTGGGAAAGACATGATTAAAATATATTGTATACAAATGTAAAGAAAAAAATCACATTTGGGAAGAAAAAGAAATCAGAAGATTCAAAAATTTTAGTCAGGATTAAATGTGATGATATTTAATTTATGAAATGGAAATAGCAAGTGTAAATTGAATTGGGGACGTTGAACTGCAAGTATTTACAGAAAGTCTGTAATGGAAGAAAGACTACATGACGGAGGCTGAAACTTTTCAGATAGCATTTGAAAACTGAAGGAACAATCAATTGTATGATATAACTGCAAGGGATATTTGAGTGGTACTATTCACATATCAAAACTGGATCCCCGTCATTAATATGAAAGAGGTATATATTTATGAAAGAAACAACAATGACTTTTATGTATAAAGAATAAAACCTAAATTCAGATAAAGTCAGACACAGACAAAAAAGATGAAAAATTAGCTTCGGAAATAAACAGGATTATTAACTTCAATGTACAACACTGCTAAAATTGTAGGTGTGTTGTAAGTTACATATATGGACATGTGTCATGCATAAATAAGATAAAGAAAACTAGATTATACATAATTGTTCTATCTTTCTTTTTTTTCTAGAGATCTTTCTTTTTTTAAAGTTTTATTGCATTATGATGAGAAAAGTTTCATGATTTCAATTTATCTGAGTTTAACATTTAAAAACATATTTTAAGTAAATAGAATAAAATCACATTCTTGTTTCCCTTTTGTACCCCAACTCCTCCTAGAACCCCCTTCAATAACTACAATATCTTTTTGTCATATTCCTTAAAATTTATAAAATAAAAATAAGTATTATAAAAGTTGTTTGATATAAAACAACAATCAATTTAAGTCTTATGTAGACGCTCATCTACAGCAATAGTGAAAATACATTTTTCTCAATATAAATTTTAAATAACTCCAAATATATTAACTAATGTATATTTCAAAATAATATATCACTACTAGTATTTTCTTAAATTAATATAACTATATAAAGTCTTTTTGTTTGTTTGTTTTGTGTTTAGTAGAGTTTAAAATCTTGGCTCTTAGTGTGGTACAAGCCCAAAATTAGAACAATTTTTAGACATTGGATTTCATTGTAATAAGGCTGTACTTCAATAACCCTCACATCACCAAAGGATTTTGCCTCCACTGTAGCTAGGCTGAGAGTTGACACTTTTGCTGTGCCAAGGAATGAATTGTAGGCATGCTTTTTGGATACAGACTTCCTGCTATGGTCAAAGCTATTTGACTTGAGTGAGTGACTTTATTCTCAGCCCACAGAGAACAGGTTACATTCATTTAAGAAATGGTATGTGTATTAGGATGGTCTATCCATAAAGTCATTACCAACTATTTCAATGAACAATGGTTCTGCTTGGAGGGTGGCACAGACATTAGGTGAGGATAAGAATTTGGTTCATTAGCTGTGATAATTTGGAAAAGCATTCATTTCAGAGAAAGAGTAACATAAAGTCCTCTTTTTCAAACTTGATACAAGAGTTACAGACATCAAGCAAAGCATTCAGTCTCACTCTTTGTTGTTCTCTTACAAGCAACCTCCCTAGTTAATCGTCTATGTTTCTTTTGGGTATATGAATACTTTTGAAATATGTAAGCTGTTCTGAAGACCATAGCATAGTGTAAAAACATGAAATAAACAATACTACTAAAAGAGAGGTTAAGATAGGAGAAGCAAGATTTCAAGACCCTTATGTTGTATACAGCCAGACACTGTCACAAACAAGCAAGCTGAAAGTGTATATAGATTGTACAATATTGGATCTACTTCTACAATTACCAAATTAGAGAGACCATTGGATAACAGTCAACAAATTTCTAATTCCTCATTTTTTTTGATTTCAATCGATTAGGATATGTTGGTAATATTAATTTTCATATTAATATATTAAGAAAAGGTAATTGTCACTTCCTGTTGATTTTATTGTAAGAAGTGGAATTAAGTTTGTGTGGATTTGTTGAAAGATTACTTTCTTGCTTCTTCTAGGGTGTAGTTTTCCTCCTTATGTTGATGTTTTCCATCTATTATCCTTTGTAGGGGTGGATTTGTGGAAAGATACTGTGTAAATTTTGTTTTGTCATGAAATATCTTGTTTTCTCCATCTATGGTAACTGAGAGTTTTGCTGGGTATAGTAGCCTGGGCTGGTATTTGTGTTCTTGTAGGGTTTGTATGACATCTGCCCAGGATCTTCTAGCTTTCATAGTCTCTGGTGAGAAGTCTGGTGTAATTCTGATAGGCCTGCCTTTATATGTTACTTGACCTTTTTCCCTTACTGCTTTTAAAATTCTTTCTTTGTTTAGTGCATTTGGTGTTATTATTATTATGTGATGGGAGGAATTTCTTTTCTGGTCCAATCTATTTGGAGTTCTGTAGGCTTCTTGTATGTTCATGGGCATCTCTTTCTTTAGGTTACAGAATTTTTCTTCTATAATTTTGTTAAAGATATTTACTGGCTCATTACATTGGGAGTCTTCACTCTCTTCTATACCTATTATCCTTAGGTTTGGTCTTCTCATTGTGTCCTGGATTTCCTGGATGTTTTGGGTTAGGAGCTTTTTGCCTTTTGCATTTTCTTTGACTGTTGTGTCAATGTTTTCTATGGTGTCTTCTGCTCCTGAGATTCTCTCTTCTGTCTCTTGTATTCTGTTGGTGATGCTTGCATCTATGACTCCTGATTTCTTTCCTAGGTTTTGTATCTCCAGGGTTGTCTCTCTTTCTGATTTCTTTATTGTTTCTATTTCCATTTTTAGATTCTGGATGGTTTTGCTCATTTCCTTCACCCGTTTGAGTGTGTTTTCCTGTAGTTCTTTAAGGGATTTTTGTGTTTCCTCTTGAAGGTCTTCTAGCTGTTTACTTGTGTTCTCCTGTATTTCTTTGAGGGTGCTATTTATGTCTTTCTTAAAGTCCTGTATCATCACCATGAGAAGTGATTTTAAATCTGAATCTTATGTTTCTGGTGTGATGGTGTGTCCAGGACTTGCTATGGTGGGAGAATTGGGTTCTGATGATGCCAAGTGACCTTGATTTGTGTTGTTTATTTTCTTACACTTGCCCTCTTCCATCTGGTTATCTCTAGTGCTATGTGCCCTTGTTAAATCTGACTGGAGTCTGTCCTTCCTGTGATTCTGGTTGTGTCAGAATTCGTCAGAGTCAAACTATCTCTGTGATCTTGGGATTCTGTGATCCTGTGATCCTGGGCTTGTTAGAGCACCTGGGAATGGGACTTCCTCTGGGTGTTGTGGGACTGGCTGTGGAGCTTGAACCCAATGTCCACACAGGATACCAGCCCAGACAGATTGGAAGGAACCCGAGTCATTGGGCTGGTGGAGTTCCTGTGTGCTTGGTCCCTCTGGTCCCAGTTACTCCCAGTGTTGGGACAGATGTTGGTTCCTCCTCAACTCTGATCCTAGGTGTGACAGAGTGCCTGGGAGTGTAGCTTCCTCTGGGTGTTGAGGGACTGGCTTTGGAGCTTGAGCCCAAGGTCTGCTCAGGACACCAACCTAGACAGACTGGAAGGAACAAGAGTCACTGAGCTAGCAGAGATCCTGTGTGCCTGGTCCAGCTGTTGGTTCCTCCTCACTGCTGATCCTGGGTGTGTCAGAGTGCCTGGGAGTGTAGCTTCCTCTGGGTGTTGTGGGACTGGCCTGTTCTACCTTTCAAATTAAGGAAGTTTTAGGTCAGCAGCCACGATGTGTCTAGGAAAAAATATATTCAAGTGAATAAAATTGGAAGACATAATAAAGGGCAAAAGTATTAAAATATATAAAATCCAAAAATGTATATTCAGGAATCAGTGAGATCTCTTAGTAGGTAGTAGTACTAGCTGCATAAGCCTGATGATCTAAATATCACCTCTAGGTAACATGGTAAAAGCAGAGAATGGACTTCTAAAGTAGTCCTCAGACCTCCACACATGCACTATAGCACACACCCATATATACGTCACACATGCACATGCACAAGAACATGTTCTCACATTTGCACACACACAAGCATTCACACATACATGCCATTCATACATAATAAATATTTACAACACTTACCCCTTTACTCACTTGAAACCCTGCCACATAATTCCTACTTGATCTCTTCCAAATAAAGGGCCTCTATTTTTTTATTATTTTTATTACATATATGAATATGGACATTTAAAAAACACTTCAAATATATGTACAGCAATGTAGAAGGTAAACAAAGAAAATAAATTTGAAGTTTAACTAAATACTAATTCCCATTTTTGTCTTTTAATTAGTCATTCAACTCTGGGCAAGTGATTTAACCTCTATGAACTGAATTCCAAGCACTGTTACCCTAGAAAATAATTAATAGTTAATAGAGATTCTTAACACTATAACTGTAATGCCCAATAGTATATCCCAAATTAATATTCTGTGGATATCTGTCTATATTTTATTATTACTGGCTCTTTTTCTAGTCCCTGAAGGGAAACAATAGATTGAGAGAAAATACTTCCTGCCATATTGTGACTATTATAATTACAAACTTCAGCAAAGCTCCATTAGTTTGGAAAATATGAGTATAAACATAAAGAATGTTACTGCAGTCTGGGAAGTGGAGTATTAAAAAAAAGCAAGGTCAGTAATGAAGAATACAGGCTAAGGGGAAGGCAGAAAGCTCTGAGTTAGAGGAAATCAAAGTGCAAGAATGTCTGCCCATGCCGTCTCACTTTAAACAACACTGCATATTGACAAAACAAAAGTGGTAAGCTATGGCCCAGGGCTGCCTACTGGAGTTCAGAGTTTGTTATAAACACATAATGGTTAAATCTGGTATTTCTTCCATGTATAATGTCTTGAAATAAATCAAACACTTTTGATACACCCCACATGGTCTAAGGAGCAAGGAAACAAAAATATATGATCTCTGCCTTAAAGTACCTTTGATTGACATACAGCTACAAACTAAAGACGCAATGCATTCCTGAAAAGGAAGGAAAGACACAAATATGCACACAAACTGCAAGCAGTAGTCCTACTAAAAACAGTGAAGTCAGCCAGGAGGGTTAATGTTCCAAGAGTGGCCAGACATGGTCCAAGTAAATTTGTAAAATCTTTTAATTTGCAATATACACAAGGTAGAATTCTATCACCTTGATTTTAGTGATCAATAATATATATTGGAATTAGCACCCTTTGATGTTTCATATATTGCCATCTGATCAAACCTATGGGCAAAAATGTTTCATAGTCAGATACACAATTACTTCCAATGCAGGTCAAAACATGTAAATATACATTTGTCTTGCTTTTAATAGCCCCGGTAAAAGAAATTTAATTTTTTATGTGCTCATAAAAATGTGTTATATCACCAGTAATTTAAAATAATGACACTGCAAGAAACCACTATTATTGTAATACATAATTTCAGTGGGCCAATAATTAAACAGTACTTGAAGCTATTTTAACTCTTCTGTCATGTATGTCTAAAATGAATTGCCATTTATCACCAAAGCCTCACTTTTTCTTCCTTATTTGAACCATTTTTTTCATGGGTATTTCAAACAAGTATGTTATAGTCAGAGAGCAGAGTACACTGCTCAAATTCTATAGTTTATGTCTTAGCTGTTAAGCAAACAATGGTAATCTATAAAAGCAAGAGAGTCCTTTCCCCGTCCACTCACAGCACATTACAGAAATGACTGGGAAAGCTCGATGCTAATCATTGTACCATGGAGGAGGAAATTTATTGGATATGCTTTTTTACAGGGATCAAGGTGGTACATGGAAAAAAAATCCATTGGAAAAATTTCTCATAGCACTGTAATTCAAATTAAAGTTAATACTTTAATGAGCTCCTTATAAATATTAATGTGCTCATTAGAATCCTTTGGCAACAGTAACCTTACCTACTTATATCATTTCCTACCCTAGGAATAAAGAACTAAAATGTCAGATGAAGAGTTGATGTATGACTCTCCAAAATACCATTTCTCATGTATGTAAATTTAGAAAAAATTCTACTTGAAGAAATTCACGTAAAAAATAACAGTTTTGTTATTTAATGCAAGCTTCTTGCACCATTACAGGACAGTTTCACCATTTGAGCATTGGAACACTGGGCACAAATAGATAGAAAATATGTAATTTAGAACATTGTCACTGTGAAAGAACAAGCAACACAAAATACACAAGTGATAAACTATAATGCAGAGATATGTGGAATAGGAGGACGGGAGGAAGGGAAAGTGGGCTCCTGGTCTACTGTCTGTGTATTATGTCGAAAAGCATCTGTAGTGAAGACAAAACAGATGGATTCGACACAAGCATTTTCTATAAAGCTTAAGATCTCCTCGGGGTACAGTGTGCGGTGCGGAGGAATGACAGGAAGCAGGTATGGGTTACTTTTGAGAAAATTGATGAATCGAATAGCAAAGAGACTGCTGGGAAATAAGGTAAACCCTAATCTCTGTTTTGTAGACATAAAGAATGCACAGTGAGAGATAAAGTTTAAAGAACTGCCTACCCATAGACAGAAATAGTTTAAATCTTTGCAAAATACCCAGGACACAACATAAAATTCAATACTGAGGACATATTGAAAATTAAAGCAAGAACCAATCACTTTTTGTGTTAGAAAGAAAAGTTTCCATTTTTATAACTGTATGTGTGTGTGGGGGGGGATGCAGCACTAAACAGTTTTAAATACAGAGAGAAGGGGGGAGAAAGAGAGAGAAAGGTGATAGTGTTATTGAATGATGGGTCCCAAACATGATACTGCTGCTAGTTTAGAATCACTGGATGCTTCTGATCATTTGCCAGATCTTGGATGTGCACAAGGTGTTGGATAACCCTTCAAAGGCATGGGTTTCCAAGGAGCCTCCTTCTCTACCTTTCCGTGCTCTTAACTTTTTCCTTGCTGCAGAGATAGATTGAACGATGTGACCTCTTATGAACTTTTTGAGAAACTGCAAAAGCTTGTGAGGTAGAAAACAGAGACTATTTTGTACCTTCATTTAGAAAACCAGGAATCAGACAAAATCACCCACCTGACTATCAGGAACCATCAGTAACACATTCCCTGGCATCATAGAACTGCTTCAGAAGGAGGGCCTCCCAGGGAATAGTTTGACCAATGAAAGAAAGGTCTCTTGTCACCTCCTTAAATATTTGTAGTCCCTTCTTCATAAGGGCTTTCTGGTCGATGCTCCCTTAGAATGCAGTGTTTAAACACAAAGTTGACTTTGTGTGATTTGATTTTTTTTGTTGCCACTGGTCAATCTAATGGAGAAAACAATACTCAGAATGACATGCCTACCTCATTTCATTGCATTTTTTATGAATTTCTTTACAATGTTACAAAAGTTCACTTTACATATGAACCATTCATGTCTCCTATAAATTTTAATGAGAGAACTTTGAAAGTATTTAGAGAGCTTCCCTAGTAAATAACTGAACTTTGCATACTAACTAGCTAAGAAAGACATATGTAAGAATCTCTTAAACCTTTTCCAATCTGCACATTGCAAAATATATACAATAAAACATGCACCAAAGTAATATAAAGAGAAAGATGGCTTATATGAAGTGAGAAACAATACATTATACATTGTATTTGTAAGTCTTTTTTTTCTACAATAAAGTGAAATAATTGGATGCAACAGGAATCACAGCTACTGGGAATTGTGTTCTAAAAAGAACCAACTAGACAAAAGGTGAGACTGCATTTGAGACAGAACTAGAAGAAAGCAATCCCCTTTCTGACCCAATCTTGACAATTTTTAGAACTTAAAGTGTAAAGAATAAAGTAAAGCTTATAAGCATTAATGTTGAAAGTAAACTAGAAAAAAACAATGCTTATTTATGAGGCCAGATGTACGTACTCTCAAAATAGAATTCAGTATCAAGTTTCAGAAAACAACTGAGTGAATTATAAAATTTTAAAATGAAGAGAAGTCTAACCTTGCAAAAAAATTTTATACCTGACACCACTTATTCTTTTAATTAGTCAATAAATCCCATTAGAATTTACAGGTAGGAGCACTGAAATAATAATACAGATACAGTCTTGAGTATTTACTTATACTTTAATGAGAAAGAAGAAAATAGCCTCAAATAATGTAAGGTAAAAACGGTATAACCATTGTATAAATTCTGAGTAATGGTCAAGCTTGATTTTTAATGTCATACAATATAGAATCATCTGGAAAAAACTATTTCAATGAATTGTTTTCTAGATCAGGTTGGTTTGTGGAGGATACCTGTTGGAGATTGCCTTGCTTGTATCATTGGATTGGTAAAAACTGAGAACAAGAATGAGGTGGACAGTGAGTACATGTGCCTTTATTTCTTTCTGCTATTGACTATAGATGTGATGTAACAAGCTACTCTAAGTACCTGTTGCCCTATATTCCTAGCTATGATGACTAGAATATTAAACTGTGAGCTAACATTAACTTGTTTTCTTCTAATGCTTTTTTCATGATTATTTTACAATAGAGATGACACTAGACAGCATGATAGTACATTATTTAATCTTTCTTTGCTACTAGCATCATTATTCATAGTAAGAAAACATGAGAACAACCCACATGCCAATTAATGAATTATTAGATAAATTTATTGTAATACATACATACATACAGTAAAACACTATTGCTCTTAAATAAATGAATGAATAAAATTCCTTTTTGGACACATTATAACATGAAACTCAAATATGATGTTAAATGAAATGAGCCAAGCCAGAAAACAATGCATACTGCATGTTTCTGCAATGTACACACACACACACACACACACA
>JADRCC010149076.1:0-13064 GCA_019843855.1 Hylomyscus alleni
TGTATGCGTGTGTGTGCGCGCACATGCGCACGTGGTCAATCTCATGAGCTGCAAATGGCATCTTCAGTGTTGTGGTTATTTCACTGGAATTGAATGCTGTTTCCCACCCCTTTCCTGCGTTCCTGCTTCCTTTCCTTTTCCCTCTTGCCAGAAAAATAAATCAGCTCTGTTGCAGGAAAAAGCAAAAGCACTAAGCAGATGATTTAACAAAAGTAATGCAATGCTAGAATGCTATCAGCAATCAATCCTAATGACTCCCATGCCTTCTTGAATTGTACTCATCTCTATGTGCCCAGTGTTTTTCAGTAACCTCTGAGACATTTACTTGTTTCTCTAGTATTGTTCTTATGCATTGTCATATATGTATATTATAATGTACATACTGTTTTTATATCTGCTTTTCACATGTGTGTATGTGTGTATATGCGCAAAGATTGCTGAGCTTCATATCTTGTCATTAAAGATACTTTTAAAATATTTTCTTTGGCTGTTGGTAGTTGATTTTTGTCTTGGCTACTGTGAAAAATATGTACATTGAAGTAGATAGATTGATTCATAAATGTGTATACATATTCATGTCTGTATCCATCTGTTTTGTGTTGTGTACATGTCATTAACTATTCATTTTTATAATCAACCTTAGTAACATTCAAGGTTATTTCCTCAGTAAATGCTTAGAAGAAACTTCAATTGTTAAAAATATGTGTTACCTCTCTTGTTGGCAAAAAATGTGCATTATTTAATTGCTATGCTCAGAGGTAGTATATGTTTACCTCCTTAAGCTGGTCCAGCCTATGAGTGTTCCAGATGTACTAGTATAATTATCTTGTGTTTCTGTATATGGTTTATCTTTTAATAGATCTAAGTACTTTGTAATTTTATATATTTTCACATTTGTTTTATATAAACTATACATAATTATGATTGGAAATATATATATATTTAAATTTTTTTCAATATAAAAAGGGGCAGCAAAAAGACCCTATAAAGTTTCTGAATACCACTACTTGCAAAACATGAAATAGATCTCTGACTATTTATAATATAACATGCATTGTTTCAGTGATGTATATTTTCACCATCACAGTTCTTTAAGAATCATCATCTTGTAAATCAGTCAATATATTCATGCATTTCAGTTACAAATTTCATCATCATGATATTCAGTCATATCTACAACAAAATCATTTGAGGACATGTTCAAAATATTTCTCCATACAAGATCAATTCTATGAACACTTCTTTTTTTCTCCCTTTCAACTGCATTTCAGACTAAGTGATATAGATATGTCAAATATTTTGGACTTATTAAGTTCTTTACTTAGAAATTCCCACCTGTAGTAGTGCAGGAGAGTGTACATACAACTACTCACCTCAATTCCTTCAGTTGCTCATTGTGCTTTCCTTCATAAAACTTCATTTAAAAAGCAAAGATCTAGCACGGTGGTTTCCAACCTGTGGGTCAAGACCCGTTGGGGGTGGGTCAAAGGTTAGATATCCTGCTCATCAGATACATTACAATTCAGAGAAGTAGCAAAATTATAGCTATGAAATAGCAACAAAATAATTTTTTAGTGTGGGGTCACCACATCACGAGGCACTGTATTAAAGTGGCCACAGCATTAAGAAGGTTGAGGAGCACTGCTCTAGCACATTAAAAGGCAGAAGAAATACTTCATTTTAGTTTCACTATAGGCTTTTTCTATATCTCTATAAAAATTTCCAAACAAATGTAACCACAACTGTATAGAAGTTAGGTTTTAATAATACCCCCCCCCACACACACACTTTTTGGTCTATTAAAGTAGCTCTTCATGCTTATTTCTCTCTTATTCCCACGATCCTGGTTAATTGTTTTGTAGTTGTATTGCCCCTCCTCCCTTATCCCAGGGAAACTTATTTAACAGTCGTTTTCCCCATTCTGGCTGTTAAGTAACACTTAAAATTCAAGATAAATGTCAGAAATGTTTATTAGAAAGAAGAAAAAAGAGTATGTTTAATAAATCATGTAAAATGTTTCTATATACTCTGTAATGCAAATTAAAACTATGTCTGCCTCAGTACGAGTGATTAATTTATGTCATCTAGTACTTTTTTGTAGATCCTTCTTATAGGTCAAGACAACTTAGACAATTTGGCATAGAATTATGGGAAGTTTTGTTTTAACATTTTTTGTAGGCTATAGATTGCAGTTATTGTTCATAGAAATTATATCTTAAAATACATCTTTTTATTATATGTTTAGCCCATCCTATAAAAGGTTCAGAAATAAGCTCTCATTCACAAAGATGAATAACTATTAGTATGACACAAAGATTCATGTTAAGCCAGGGGTGGTGGTATACAACTGCAATCTAAGAACTCAGTAATCTAAGGCAGGAGAATCCTGATTTTCAGACCTGCCTGCATATATAGCTATACAGTGTCTCACACAAAAAATAGTTAATTATATATGTTCATTACCAGGATAGATATTGCCTTAACTTTGATTTACTCAAGGTAAAATCCATTTCATATCTAGTAGCAAAATAATCTGAATAGACTGAGAATGAGATCAGTTTGTCAATTTCTACAAAAAAGCCAGCCAGGTTTCTGATCAGGTTGTGTGAAACATAGATTGACTATTATCTCTTATATCATAGTTTTAAATTTTCTAATCCATTAACCTTTCTTTTACATAGGTCTTTGAACAAAGTTTTGTTGCATTCAGAGTAGCAGTTTATATTTATTATATTAAATTTCTTAAATGAAACTCTTTATGAGATATTATAAATAGAATTTATTCCCTAATTTTTCTTTGATTATTGATACTGCATAGAAATAAAAAATATTTTTATACATTGGTCTTATAGTCTACAATTTTTTTCTTTTATTGATTCTTATACTTTATAAAGAGATTGTGTCATTGAAAGCTAGAGTAATCAAACCAGCAATGTGGCATAATTAAAAATAGGCACTTTGACCACTCAAATGTGAACTGCAAGAATGAGCATGTTGAAAGCCCATGAAGACTCAACCTTATACAAAGAAGTATAGACAACTGAGAAAAGCTAGGCACAGGAGAGGCGTCTTCCTTTGGAAAATCACACCAACTGGTTGCCCAGTGCTAAATGGTTGATCCTGGAAGCATACATGTAAGTAAAATTATATGAATTCAACCGATTATATTTATATTTATTTTATATTATTAGTTATTTATATAACTAATATACTATATATGTATGCACATAATAACAATTAGTGAAAAACGAGGCCATGAATTTATAAGAGAAAGGAGTATATGGGAAAGTTTGGAGGGAGAAAAAAGGAAGGGAAAATGTAATTAAAGTATAATCTCAAGAAAAAATCCTGCAGGCACTAACAGTGAGGAGATGAATTTGAATAAAATATTTGAACACACACACACACAATGGCACAGTGAAACTAATTATTTTATAGTGAAATCATTTAAGACTTATATCAGTGAAACAGAATAGAAATACTATAAACAAACTCAATATGCAGGCAAATGATCTACAACAAACGAATACATAATAAAGGATTATTTCTTCCAAAAATTATGTTGGGAATACCAGCTATCGAAATACTGCCTCTCTCCCAGTTTAAACTTGCATTGCATTACATACAAAACTGATTGACCTTAACTAAAATGAATGGCTGATCTAAACATATGACCTGAATCCCTTTACTCCAAGAAAAACAGGCAGGAGAACAACTTCATTCCACTGATACTAGCAATATTTTAGGATACGATACTAAAGCAAGAACAATGAAAACAAAAATAAAGAAGATTATGAGAAAAGGAAATTTTTTCATAGCAAACAATAAAAATAAAAAAGCAGTAATCAGAGTGGAAGAAAATATTTTCAAATTATATATCCAACAACAGGCTCATATCCAAAATATATGAAGAAACACTGCAACCAAAACCCCAGAAGAAAACTTACTTAAAATGAGCAAAAAATTTGAACAGCTATTTTCCAAAGAGAGTCATATAAATGTTAAACGATACATGAAAAGGTGTTCAGCATAACTGATCAACATTACTGAACTTTAAGTTGAAACTACAATACTAGAATGGCTATACTGAAACTAAAGCAAAAAAATCAAGGTTAGGAATAAAAGAAAACACTTGCATATTGTTGTTAGAAATAAAAACTAGTATAGATATTTTGACAAACAGTATGGAGGATCCTCAAGAACTAAAATGTAGACCTGCATCCACCCACAGGACCCTTTGTGCAGCTTCCACCACCCTATTCCATACCCAGACTATCCATTCACCTCCTCTTCCTCCTCCTCCTCCAAGGTTTATCTTGGTAGACAATCCCAACCACTCAAGACTTGTTTTTCTGAAATCTAGCCTGTGTTCCACAGCCAGGACCCAAGTCTAGTCTGGCCACCTGAACCTTGCCACAGCCAACTTGTAGGCTTTCACTAGGTCTCACATTCCATGCCCAGGCCTAGTCTCATCACTTCTTCCTGTGCCACAGCCATCACCTAAACTGCTCCATCCTATCTGCATCCTCTCACAAGATCTTTTGTGCCACCTCCACCACTCCACTCCACTCCACTCTACACTCAGTCTTCCTATGCCATCCTCCAAGGTCTAGCCTGGTGGGTAGCCTTGATATCCTCATCCATACCTTTTCCAAACTCTAGCAGATAGGTTTAAGCTGAGTCTCACAACCAGTGTACCAGCATAGTCTGTCCTTTCCCACCTGCACTGCAAAGGATCTCAAGGTTTGGGTCAGAATTGTCTCAGGATTTCTCCACATCATATCCAACTCAGACCTATTTACCCCCCATACTCGTTGCTTGGGTGTGAAATATATCCTCCTTTTTACCAGCTCAGGCCCGTCTGCCAACCTGACTTCATCCTACCCAAAACATTTCCAACCTCTAGATTCAACCTGCCCTCATACCTTCTTCTCCTCCAACCTGCTCTACCCACAACAAACAATAACAAATGAAGTCCACATGTCTGGATTTCCTTTTCAACACTGTACTCAAAGTACTTGCTGGAACAATAAGGCAAGAAAAAGAAACTGAAGGTATATACATAGGGAAAGAACTCAAACTATCTCTATTTGCAAATGATATGATACTGTACATATGATACTGTACACCCCAAATTACCACAAAAAATTTAAAAACAAATTCAGCAATGTGGCAGGATATAGAATCCATGTGAAAAACTCAATCTTTTCTACATACTACCAACAGATATACAGAGAAGGAGATCATGGAAACACTCCTATTCATAATAGCTGCAAACAAAATAAAATATCCAGGAATAAACTTAAACAAGAAAGTGAATTACATCTACAATGAAAACTTTAAACCTCTGAAAAAGAAATGCAGAAAGACATTCGAAAATGGAAAGATGTTCCATGTTCGTAGATTAGTAGAGTAAATGTTGTGACAATGACAATTCAACCAAAACTATTGATTCAATGCAATCCTGGTCAAAAGCCCTATTTCATTCTTCCCAAAAAGCAAAAAACTATCCTAAAATTCCTATAAAATTACAAAAGATCCCAGATATCCAAGACAATCCTGAGGGAAAATAAATGCACTGCTGGAGGGATTACAAGTCCAGATCTTAAGATATTTTACACAAGCCTGGGATAGCATCCTTCCAGTTTCTGTCTGCACCTGGAGCTGATCCTGTGCCACAGTGCTCCATACCCAAATACCATTGTGAGAGAGCTAGTCTTCCAGGAGTGCTGACACACCTGTGAGAACAGGTAAAACCAACACTTCAGCTCAAATTCCTGGCCCAAAAGGGACCCTCCCAGAGACATTAGGACACAGGAATGGAGGAGCAGCCTGACACAGGATCTTCCTGGTTTCAGTCTGCATCCCAGAGCTGACCCTGTGCCACAGCTCTCCATACCCA
Source organism: Hylomyscus alleni (assembly GCA_019843855.1). Lineage (NCBI taxonomy): Eukaryota > Metazoa > Chordata > Mammalia > Rodentia > Muridae > Hylomyscus > Hylomyscus alleni. Next base: position 5,903 of record JADRCC010149076.1, read on the forward strand.
AATTCCTCCCAGAGAGACCTGGTTTCCCAGGAGTACTGACACACAGGCTTGCAGGAGGGACAAGCCACAGTCAGAGACAGCAAGACCAGCTAACACCAGAGATAACCAGATGTCGAGAGGCAAGGGCAAGAATATAAGCAACAGAAACCAAGGCTACTTGGCATCACCAAAACCCAGTTTTTCCAGTGAGCCCTGGATATCCCAACACACGGGAAAATCAAGACTCTGATTTAAAATCACATCTCAAAAAGATGATAGAGGACTTTAAGAAGGACATAAATAACTCCCTTAAAGAAATACAGGAGAAAAAAAGAAATACAGAACACTGGTAAACAGATAGCAATCCTTGAAAAGGAAACACAAAAATCCCTTAAAGAATTACAGGAAAACACAAGCAAACAGGTGAAGAAATTGAACAAAACCATCCAGGAACTAAAAATGGAAATAAAAACAATAAAGAAATCACAAAGGGAATTAACAGAAGTTATAGACCAAATGGATTTAACAGATATTTATAGAACATTTTATCCTAAAACAAAAGAATATACCTTCTTCTCAGCACCTCATGGTACATTCTCCAAAATCCACCACATAATCTATCACAAAACAGGCCTCAACAGATACAAGAAGATTGAAATAATCCCATGCATCCTATCAGACTACCATGGACTAAGGCTGGTCTTCAACAACAACAAAAACAACATAATTACCACATACACACGAAAGCTGAACAATGCTCTACTCAATAATAACTTGATCAGGGAAGAAATAAAGAAATTAAAGACTTTTTAGAATTTAATGAAAATGAAAGTACAACATACCCAAACTTATGGGGCACAATGAAAGCAGTGCTAAGAGGAAAACTCAGCTCTGAGTGCCTCCAAAAAGAAACTGGAGAGAGTATATACTAGTAGCTTGACAGTATACTTGAAATCTCAGGAACAAAAAGAAACAAATATACCCAAGAGGAGTAGATGCCAGGAAATAAATATATTTTGGGGCTAAAATCAACCAAGTAGAAACAAATAAAAAAAACTATACAAAGAACCAACAAAATCAGGAGTTGGTTCTTTGAGAAAATCAACAAGATAGATAAATCCTTAGCCAGACTAACCAGAGAGCACAGAGACAGTATCCAAATTAACAAAATCAGAAATGAAAAGGGAGACATAACAACAGAAACTGAGGAAATCCAAAAAATCACCAGATCTTACTACAAAAGCCTATACTCAACAAAACTCTGTAAAATCTGAATGAAATGGATAATTTTCCAGACAGATGCCAAATACCAAAGTTAAATCAGGATCAGATAAACCATTTAAACGTTCCCATAACCCCTAAAGTAATAGAAGCAGTCATTAAAAGTCTCTCAACCAAAAAAAGTCCAGGACCAGATGAGTTTAGTGCAGAATTCTACCAGATCTTCTAAGAAGACCTAAAACCAAGACTCTTCAAACTGTTTCACAAAATAAAAACAGAAGGAACATTACCCAATTCATTCTATGAAGTCACAGTTACGCTGCATATTCTCCCTTGGAGATGGAGCAGTTTGTGTCTAATCAGAAATTTGTCAATTTCCTTTCATAGAGGACTTCATAAGAGATATTTTCTACTTCTATCATGTTTAATGTTCCAAATAGATTTTAAAAACTGAAAAAATAAAATGAAAATAAAACAAAGAGGAAAAGAATGAAAGAAAAGCTAATATATAATGGGTATAGGACAAGCTCGAAGAGTGATCTAGAAGCCCTCGAAGTAACTGACACTTTTGGGACCATTTGAGCAACTATCAGCTATAGGACTGCGAATTTCTACTGGATGACTATTCATTTGGATCCCTATGGTTCCTTCTGATCCTAAAAGTTTGTAAATGTACTTAGCATGCCTCAAAAAAATTTTTCTCTCCATTCTCATGGTGATAATACTATATAATATTTATTTATTCACCTGATTAATGCTTAGCTTAGGAGCTACTTAATATTCTTATGAGTGAGGAATGAAGAAAGACAAAAGAAAGGAGAGAGAGCGTTTGTCACAACATAACATACACTGACCTAGAGAGTAGAACGAGAAACTTCAAGTTGTTTCCTTTAGCTCCAGTTAACTTCAGAATATCAGTTCTACATGGACTTGTGTATAAATCGTGATTTCTGAATGGATGCCTGAAATTAAAAGATATGAAAGAAAAAGTACATATTACATGCCCATAATAATAAACACAGTATGTCATTGACACAATGATATATTTATATCAATGGAACAAAATCAAAGACCCAAACATGAGCATGCATAACTCCAGCCACTTAATATTTGACAAAGATGTAAAAAAAAACATATTCTGGAGAAAAGAATCTCCAACAAATGTTGATAGTAAAAGTGGATGCCCACATTCAAGAGAATGAAATTAGACCTGTACCTATAACGTTGCCCAAAACTTAACTCAAAATGTAACAAAGACTGAATCCTGAGACCTGGAAAAAAAACCAACCCATAGGCAGTATCTTACATGATTATAGATCTAGGACTTCCTGACTAGGACTCCATTGGCCCAGGAATTAAGGCCAACCATTTTCAACTGAGACTTCATGAAACTAAAAAGCTTCTGCACAGCTAAAGGAACAATCAATAAGATGACTTCCCACAGAATTGGGGGTGTGATGGTTTGTATATGCTCGGCCCATGGAGTGGCACTATTGGGTGTGGCCCTGTTTGAGTAGGTGTGTCACTGTGGATGTGGGTTTTAAGACCCTAGTCCTAACTGCCTGGAAGTCAGTCTTCCACTAGCAGCCTTCAGATGAAGATGTAGAACTCTCAGCTCCTCCTTCACCATGCCTGCCTGGATGCTGCCATGCTTCCCACCTTAATGATTATGGACCGAACCTCTGAACCTGTAAGCCAGCCCCAATTAAATGTTGTTCTTATAAGAGCTGCCTTGGTCATGGTATCTGTTCACAGCAGTAAAACCCTAAGACGGGGGGGGGGGGAGGGCACGGATCGTTTCAGCTATACATTTGACAGGACATTAATATCCAGAATCTACAAAGAACTGACAAAATAGAGTAAAAAATGTCCCATTTGAAAAGTGACCCTGGGACCTGAATAAGAGAGTTCTCAAAAGAAGAAAAAATAGCTAAGAAATATCTCAAAAAAATTCATCATCCCTAGTAATTAGGGAAATGCAAATCAAAACAACTTTGAGATGCCATCTTTCCCAAGTCACAGTGTCAAAGATCTATTGAATAACTGACAACAAATGTTGGATGGGATTTGGGAAAAAGAGAAGCCCTATTCACTATTGGTAGGATTCCAAACTGGTGCAGCCATCATGGAAATCACTGTGACTGTCAAAAACAAAAATATAAATTTACCATATGACCCAGCTATACTATCCCTTGGCATCTGCCCAAAGGACTTGACATCCTATGCCACAGATCAGCTATGTTCACTGCTGCTCTTTTCACAATAGTTAGGAAATGGAAACAATCTAAATGTCTGTACTGGTGAGTTTATGTCAACCTGACACAAGCAAGAGGTATTGGAAAGGACAGAACCTCAACTGAGAAAATGCCTTCATTAGTTTTAGGTGTAAGCAAGTCTGTAGGGCATTTTTTAAATTAGTGGTTGATGCAGGAGGGTCCAGGCCATTATGGGTGGTTCTATCCCTGGGCTGGTGATCCTGAGGTCTGTAAGAAAGAAGGAGGCTGAGCAAACCAGTAAGCAGCACCACTCCATGGCCTCTAAGTCAGCTCATACCTTCAGGTTACTCCCCTGTTTGACTTCCCATCCTGACTTCCTTCCATGATTAACAGTGATGTGGAAGTGTAAGCCAAATAAACCCTTTCCTTTCTAACTTGCCTTTTTGGTCATGGTGTTTTATCACAGCAACAGAATTGGTGCCAGGGTAGTGGGGTATTACTATATGACAGACCTGACCATGTTGTTTAGAGAAGGATTCTCAAAGGACTTTAGAACCCTGGAATAGAAAAGCCATTGAGTGTTGAAAGCAGAGTGAGATATTCTGTGAAAGCTTGGAAGAAAAAAATATTGAAAGCAGCAGAAGATGGAGGCCTGACTCGTGAAGTTTCAGAGGGAAGCAAAGACTTGACACTATGATAATCTATGGTATCTGGTCAGCTGAAGCTGAAGAATCAGCTGTGATTCAGGAATAAGAACCACTTTAGTGGTTTTTTTTTTTTTTAGAAAAAACCTTGTTTTGCAGGGAGAGTGGATGGTGATCAGCTAGGGCTGAAGAATCATTGATGTGAAGTCCTCTGGGAAGTGTCTCCTTCAGGTCAACACACATAAACTGTGTTCCAGTGGTGGCCAAGTTTGTACCTCATGTTGACAACTGAACTTGGTTGTTTAAAAGTCACCCAAGTGGTACTGGCTTTGAAGGCATAGAAGTTTTCTGGAGAGTAGCTAAGGCTTGGCAACGTGTGGCAAGGCTCCAGTCACTGAAGAGAGCCCAGAGGAGACTATTGGGGAAGGTGGAGCCCAGTTGCAGCAAGAGATTCCAGCAGTTTTTGAGATTCCAGTAACATGGGATGACCACCAAGATAAGCAGCAGCAGTGGAGTGGAGCCAGCTGAAGACTAAAGACAAGCTGTGTGTGCTGCAGAGGGCAGAACCAAAGAGGTGACTCAAGTGCTTTGGGGGAACCCAGAAGATCTTTGGATACTTATCCCACGCCAGCCCCGTCTGGTGGGAAGAAGACGCAGGACAACCAGATTCCTTCTCAAGGTAGCTTTTACTCAGGATCCTTAATGTAGTTACAACTTAGAAGAAAAATGGCAAAATGGCCACGAACCCCACTGGGAGTGGCCAGTTATACCCTAGCCTGGCTGACCTTGGCAGCCACGTGGCTCCTGCTCATACGCTGGGTCAGATAGGGCAAATAATCAGGCCATTGCTGGCACAGCCCCATGCCAAATAAGGAGTTGTAATATGTCAGCAAGGCTGAAGAGGTCAGCACCATCTTTAAGGTGGGCAGCAAGGCTCCCCACATGTATGGGGGTATATACTTGTCACCCAGCACTCACAGTATGGAAGTACACACTCATCATCCAAGCACTCAGGACATCCCAGCACTCAGGCCACAGGATCACAAGGTCAAGGTCATCTCAGCTATATAGTGAATTTGAGGACAGCCTGGGCTACATGAGACACTGTCTCCAAAATGCACACAAAACATTAGATTGTCAAGTTATTTGTCTAAGTTCAAACTTCAAGGAATTGTTGTGAAGTGTCTCCTTCAAAAGTAACATCCCTGGACTAAGTCTCTCAGACCACTCCGTCTAAAATGACACAGATATCCACACAATTCACTCATGGCATGGGGTCCTCTCTGAAATGTTTTATTTGTCAGGCGCATGAATGTAGACATGGCTCCTGGCAACAGTATGGGCCCAGATATCATCATGGCCTCAGGTGGTAGTGCAGGCCACTCAGATTGATGCTGATTTGCAAGTTGTCTTAGGGTTTTACTTCTGTGATCAGACACCATGACCAAGGCAAATCTTATAAAGGATAACATTTAGTTGGGGCTGGCTTATAGATTCAGAGATTCATTCCAAAATCATCAAGGCAGGAACATGGCAGCATCCAGGCAGGCATGGTGCAGGAGGAGCTGAGAGTTCTGCATCTTCATCTGAAAGCTGCTAGTGGAAGACAGACTTCCAGGCAGCTAGGACTAGGGTCTTAAAATCCACATCCTCAGTGACACAACTACTCAAACAGGGCCACACCCTATAGTGCCGCTCTCTGGGCAGAGCATATACAAACCATCACAGAAGGGAAGGTGAAGACTAAATCTGCAAACAAAGGTAAAGGCCTTGTAAACCAGACTGTATGATGAGTGCTTGACACAGGCAAGAGTGATAGCTCTACCTGCCGAACAAGCATTTTGCATCCTTTAAAGTGGATGCTGAGAGTTGTAGGAATGGGGCTTGGGGTGGCAGAAGAAAGGGAATAGAGGATGTTTTACTGATAAGGTGGACAATACATGGTCCTGGATAAGCAGAAATTATAGTACTTGTGGAAGAAAAATTAAGTGGGTCCTACCAACAAGCCCAGTAGCAAGAGGGCTCTGGGAAGACAGCAGGGATAGTAAGCACAAGGGGGGGGGGAAAAAAGGGGGGGGATCCTGGCGCTCTTAAAACACCCAAGATCAGAGGTGAGGAGGATCCAACATCTGTCCCAACACCGGAAGTAACTGGGACCAGCAGGACCAAGCACACAGGAACTCCGCCAGCCCAGTGGCTCAGGTTTCTTCCTGTCTATCTGAGCTGGTACCCTGAGCAGACCTTGGGCGCAAGCTCCACAGCCAGTCCCACAACACCCAGTGGAAGATCTACTCCCAGGAGCTCTAACACAGCTAACATCAGAGGTGAAGAGGACACAACATCTGTCCTAATACTGGGAGTAACTGGGACCTGCGGGACCAGGCACACAGGAACTCTGCCAGCCCAGTGGCTCAGGTTCCTTCCAGTCCCACAACACCCAGAGGAAGCTCCACTCCCAGGCACTCTAACACGCCCAGGATCAGAGGTGAGGAGGACACAACATCTGTCCCAACACCAGGAGTAACTAGGACCAGCAGGACCCAGGCACACAGGAACTCTGCCAGCCCGGTGGCTTGGGTTGCTTCTGGTCTGTCTGGGCCAGCCAGTGCCCTGAGCAGACCTTGGGCGCAAACTCTGCAGTCATTCCCAAAACACCCAGAGGAAGCTCCACTCCCAGGTGTTCTAATAAGCCCAGGGTCACAGGATCCCAGAATCACAGGATCACAGAAACAGCTTGAATCTGAGGAATTCTGACACAATCAGGATCACGGGAAGGACAGGCTCCAGTCAGATTTAGCAAGGGCAGGTAGCACTAGAGATAACCAGATGTCTTGAGGCAAGCATAAGAATATAAGCAACACAAACCAAGGTTATTTGGCATCATCAGAATTCAATACTTCCACCATTGCAAATCCTGGACACACCACCACACCAGAAAAGCAAGATTCAGAAATAAAATAATTTCTCATGATGGTGATACAGGACTTTAAGAAAGACATAAATAGCATCCTTAAAAAAATACAGGAGAACACAGGTAAACAGCTAGAAGCCCTTCAAGAGGAAACACAAAAATCCCTTAAAGAACTACAGGAAAACACAATC
>JADRCC010149085.1:0-12256 GCA_019843855.1 Hylomyscus alleni
GAAAGGAGGGGTACATGGCCGAGCAAACACAGATTAGGAGTCTAAAACACTGCTGTTATCAGTGTGGTTCTGTAGCTATAGGTAACCACAGATATGATGTTCTAAATGTTGCATTTGAACTCACATTTTTTACTGACAACCACTAAGAAATGACTAGTCCAGTTCTTACTTCAGCTCAAGCCTCTGGGGCAATTGGTTTCTTTTTCTAGATTCTATCTATACTCCTGTTCCTCCAGCAATCACTCACTTCTAAGGTGTTGTTTTGAAGCTTCTATGAAAATGACTAAGTTGACTTTCCTTGTTTTAGCCTGGGTGAAGCAGGAACAATTGTCAGCTTACTTTGGCTGTATTGTATTGCATGGGGAAAGACTTCTGCTAGGACAGCGCTGCTAGGGTCTTCGTCCTCCAAGAGTTGTTGGAGTAAGGCTGGATACATGTTAGCACAGCACCCCACCCTCAAAATTATTATGCCTTCTGAGAGTGCTTTCTGCCATGCTTATTAGGCAAGTTCTGCATCTATGACTCACCATGGACCAGGAGGAGTTCTGTATTCTTCTGGGAGTTGACAAGACTTAGTGAAGAGTCGGATGAGTAAATGAAGATGGTGATGACATAAAAAAAATACATAATGAGGCTTTCCAGGGTCTCTTTTTCTAACATGACAAAAAGAGGGAGTCATCATGCCAGAAAAGGCCATAGGCATGGAAGGCCCATTTGTGGTATGAATTGCACCTGGTCCATGCTTGTCTGTGGACAAGGCATGTAAAAAGTTCATCATTACCACTGGGGAGATAGCTTAGTGAGTAAAAACCTTGTTGTGCAACTGTGGGGACCTGGATTCAAATCCTCAGGTGTGGTGGTTTGAAGAAGAATGGCTCCCAGAGGCTCATATATTTAAATGTTTAGTTCCCTCTTGGTAGACTGTTTAGAGTTAGATGGTATGGCCTTGTTGGAGAAGGTGTATCACTGGGAGTGAGCTTTGAACTTAAAAAAGCTCATGCCAGACCCAGTCTGACTTCCTATGACAGAAACTTATAGATATGCTGTGAGCTCTCAGCTACTCCCCCCCCCGCACCCTCCCATGCCTTCCTACTTGCCTGCCTGCTGACATGCTTCCGTACATGATGGTCATGGGTTAAAACGATGAAACTATAAGCAAGTCCCCAAGTAAATGTCTTTTTTATATATATATAAAAGGCTTTTTGAAGTTTTTATGATTTATGTATTTTTATTTTATGTGCATTCTGTGTGTGTGTGTGTGTGTGTGTGTGTGTGTGTGCGTTATGTGTATTGTGCCTGCATGCATGTTTGTATGAAGGTGTTGCATGCCATGGAACTGGAGTTACAGATAGCGTGAGCTGTCATGTAGATTCTGAGAATTGAGTCTGACTCCTCTGGAAGAGCACCCAGTGCTCTTAGCATCTGAGTCATCTCCATCTCTCCATCTCCAGAACTACATTGTCAAACCCTGTCTCAAACAACAACAACAATAATAATAACAAATCCCTCAAGTAAAGGGAATTAAATGAACTTCATCAGACCCTTACCCCCCTGCACTTGCCCTTTGCTTATCTACTCTATAATCTTACTCTTCCAAATGAAGATCTCCAAATATTGATGCTGCAGAGTACACTGTTAAAGAGATAAAATTTCCCAAACTATCACTAGGTCTACCGTTCGTTCAACACACATCATATCTTCTATGATAAATAGGGGGAAAAAATAACAGGAACACAAAAGAATGACAGGCTTGTATTCTCAAGTGACTTTTGAGTAGAGGCAAATGGAAGCTTTGACCTTCCTCATATCATTATGTTTTTGAAGAAGAACATTACTGATATGTAATTAACATGCCATACAATTGAGGTCTCGGTACTGACAAAATTCGATTGTCCAGAGACAGTGAATTTTGTACATACTGGGGAGAGATTTCTGTTGTTATGACTTTTCCTTTGGAGGAATGTTTTGAGCCTCCACTTTGACCATTGGATAAGGATGGGAGCCTCTGGTCTTCAGAATTGTTTCCTCCAATGTGTAATTTCTACATCACAAGCTAACAGGGATGAGAAGATCAGAACTCCAGTATGCTCTACCTTTTTACAGCTGAGCCAAGACTGTTGCATACACGTAAGGGCTAGGGTAGCTGAATGGCACTGTGTACTTCTTAGCTATAGCTAGCCAGGAATTTAACCTCTATAATTTAGAGTAAGAGAAAGTGAGAACTACTAAGATTACTTACCCTTTGTGGGATACCAAGTCTATTTGGAAGCAGAGAGAAAGGGGAGCTCTGTCTTCTGAGCCACACCCACAGCTTCCCAGAGTCCAGCATAGTACAAGCTTGATGACCCAGCACAAAGGACTAGGAATGTCAGAGACTCTTGTTTGAGATGAGATTGAGTAGATTTTTCTCTTGAATAAAACATTCTTCAGGTGCTGTATTTTCTTAGCATGAATTTCTGATATTTTAAACAACTGGTTTTTAAAGAGTGGTTTTCACCAATTACATTATTTCTTTTAGGGGTAGGTCCACAGAGCTCTTCATTCTGCAAGTCTAGAAGTAGAACCCTTTGCTACTTTTCAAAACACAGTTTCTGTTCATGTGAACAAACTGTTGGCTTCTGAAGTGTGCACAGAAGATGTCTTAGGTGGTAGGAACCTAAGGATACCATCTCATTCTTCAGTCAGAAAAGGAAAGACAAGAACAATGGCGAAGGCATATGTGGGGCATGATTGCTAGCAAACACAAAGTATGATCTTACAGATGATGAGGCTCCAACCTATACGATCCCTTTTATGCCCAGAAGCACAGAGACTAAATGTATTCCAAAGCCATTTAGAACAATTTTGCACATTTACAACTATAATTTTTGCCAGAGACACAAAGTGTAGTCAAGTCAAGTCAATCAAGTCTAATCGTTTAAACAGAACTCTTGTGCCCAGGGAGTTGGATAGTCAGGCAACAGGAAGAGAGTGGCTTTACTACTTATTTGTAACATGTTAGTATAGCTGTTGTTTCATAACTTTGGGGCCTCCATTATGTCACCCATATATTGTCTGCATCAGTTGAGAGAGATTACATGAAAATATTTAGCAGTGTAGTATGAGAAACAGAACTGAAAGCTACAGTAGACTTTCCATTTTCATTATTTTATGAAGATGAAATATTTCTGTCAAAAAACTTTAAAATGTCTTTTGCTTAGCAACTGAGTTTCACTGTATGAAATCCTTCAAGAAACTCCAAGGAACATGACAGTAGTACTTTAAAAAAGCAGTTCAGGCAACTGGAGATGTAGCTCATTCTGTAGAGTGCGTTCCTAGCATGCCAAAAGCCCTTGGTTTGATTTCCAGAACTGCAGAGGGCACTCATTCTACTAACATTCTAGCACTCGAGCTGTGGAATCAGAAACTTGTATTCAATGAAGGTCACCCTCATAGTGAGTTCGATGTCAGCCTGGGAAACCTGAGATCCAGTCTCAAAATTAATGAAAATAACAAAATGTTAGTTAGTAAACAAAAACTAAGATATAGTCCCTCCAACATTTAACCAAGAAGCAGGGTGTTGCCTGCTTTAGGAGTGAGGTGAGTGGAATTAAACATGAATGCCTGTGTGCAGGTCTTTCTAGCTCTAAGGACTTGGACAAATTGCATAGTGTCTTTGTACTCAAGAAAAATAGAGTGGATACTGGATGAGCTCTTGTGAGGCTTTAATGACAGAATAAAAAGCAAGATGCAAAGACGCCTCTGAGTGTAAGTAACAACTGTGATACCTGTTTGGAGAGCTGTCCTTGTTGAAAGTTCTCATCCTATCCTAAATGAATTCTTTAGCATTTCTTAAAAGTAACTTTCTTTTGCTCAGAGAAGAATTGTACCAGGACAGTAGAGACAATATGTCCAGTGCAAAGCCATTGGTCAAGGAGATGACCAATGTGAGAAAAGGCAAATCCGTTATTTGTGGGCATCAAGTCCCTGGAAATGTTGGAACTGACAGCATGTCTGATCAAGTGATGCCATTCAAGACATTTAGCCAAGGGTAATGCTCTAGGATGAAATTAGGAGGAAAATGACAAATCAACTATGGCAACTAATCAATACCTAGCCCAGTATGGAGCTAACAGTCTATCATAGGAACTGGCCTTTGCAGAGCCCGCCTTTTTGTGGTCACAACCGAGTTTTGTTGTAATTGGGTTGAGAACAGAAGAAATTAATGCCCTGAAATCATCTCCACTGCACAGTGACTATTTGTTTTCCTTTGAGTCCCTTAACAGTAAGAAAGTTTTGTATCTATTCATGTGTAATTTATATAGTCATTATTGGCGTGACATTACTCCAATAGTGTAGTGTAGTGTAGTGTAGTGTAGTGTAGTGAGATTCATCTGAAATGACACGGAAAGTACGAAGTGAAGACAAAGAGAGAGGAAAACACTTTCAGGGACTACTTGGGGATGCCAAATTAAACATAAAATCAAAAAAGTCTACCTCCTTCTGTTTTATGAACCTATAATACTTGTTTTTTTAGTTTGGCCTAGCTTCATAGAGCCAGCACCTCAGCCTGATCTCCCTTTACAAAGACTAATAAATCTGTCTTGGCATAAAAGTGCCACATTTCCATCTTACACCTTAACACTGCCTCTGTGCTATCGGCCATCTTCAGAAATGTTTGAGATCTGTGTCTTGCACACAGTGGATATCGTGGCCCCAGGTCAGATGGTCTGTCCTTTGAACAGGCATTCCATAACATAAGAATTAGAGTGCTACATCAGGGATAGCCAACTCACTGACTATATCACTTTGTAATTTTGAAAAATTGGTAGTAAAATGTAAAGTGAATTTCTATTCTACAGAAGGTCTTCAAAGTATCATATAAAAGGAGCATTATTTTCAGTCTCAACAAAGCATTACATTGTACCGAGAATATAAATATGTATGAAAGTAAAATCATTATTGAATATATGGTGAAGATATTAAGCTGAAAGCAACCTGTAACTCAGAAATCAATTAGAAAGGTTGAAAATACTAAGCTACTGCATATATGTAGCGTTGTAGTGAATGCTTAAGGCCGCATATAGCACTGAACCCTACATGTGCTCTCCATGAATGAATGCCTCTTCTTAAGCTTAATTTATAAATTAGACACAGTGAGAAATTAACAGTAGGCACTAAAGACATGACTCAGTGGTTAAGAGCACAGCTGCTCTTACAGAGGACCCAGCTTTGGTTTCCAGCACCCCTGTGGCAGCTCACAACCATCATCACTAAGTTCTAGGGAATCATGATACCCGTCTTCTTCTGGCCTCTATGGGCACTAGGCACACATGCAGCATGCAGGCAGGTAAAACACTTATGTATATAAAAATAAATAAAATCTTTAAAAATAAGTTAGCAACAATAACTAATGATAAAAGACAAGATATAGATATGGCCTCAAAGTATCTTGCTGTATTATGCTCACACTTTGGATGGTATAAAAATAGTTAAAAGCATTATTTGGAAAATTTCCAAAATAAGTAACTTATAAATTCTAAGTTGAACAGTGTTTTGAGTACTGTAATGAATTCTGATGCTGCATCCTGCATAGAAGTGAGCTGTCTCTTTGTCCAGTATATCCATGCTGTACATACTAGCTGTCCCTTAGTAACTGTCTGCTACTGTATCTACTATAAGAACACCCATGGACTCCTTAAGTAAGCATGCTGGTGTTATTCATCACACTTCATCTTATTATAATGCCACATTGGAGATTATTTATTTATAAAACTCTCTGGTTTTATAAGTACAGTTTTTCTGAAACATGTCATGCAAAGCTACATATTTCCTGTCACTGATTTTACCTTATAATGGCAATGCTAAGCAATTGCCAAAGAGTTGTGTATGGTCCACAGAATCTAATATATTTATATTTAGTCTTTTATAGAAAAAAAATTGGCCTGGTAGGAGAGATAGCACTACTGTTCTTAAAGAAGACTCGTGTTCAGTTCCAAACACCCACATTGGGCAGGTCACAACAACCTATAGCTCCAGGAAATTCAATGCCTGTGACTTCCATACACACACACACACACACACTCACACACACACACAGATACATGCATAATTAAAAATAAAAATTAAAGTTTTCCAGTCCCTATACCACATAGTAGTTTGTGATTTAATGTCTTGTAATAGATTGAAATTTTTGTACTGGGAGCTGAAATAAATCTATTTCCAAATATAATGAAACACACTTGTAATCCCACATATCTAAGTCAGAAGGATTGTGAGTTTGAAAAGGGCTGGACTTCATAGACCCTGTCTCAAAAAAAAAAACAAATCAGGCTAATGAAATGGCTCAGCCACTAAATGTGCTTCCTGCCAGGCCTGAAAACTTGAGTTCTGTTCCTTGAACCTCCATGATAGAAGAGAACTGATGTTTGAAAGTTGTCCTCTGACTTCCATAGGCATATGCCCTCCTGCAACCTACACACGTGAAATACATGAGTAGTTATTTTTTAATTAAAAATAAAGAGAATGCACCAGAATTTGCTGTCTTGAATTGTTTGTTTATAGTGACTTCTAAGCAGAGCTCGAATACACTAATGAGTGGGCACTTCTAGAAAGCAGGCTGCAGGTGCCTCCTCATGTGTCTTGCATCCTGCTAAGTATGTCTGTCCCTTTCACTCCTCTTCTTTCTCATCCTCACTCCATTCTGCTGTCAGGATTCTACCCAAATCAAACCCTCTTTGGGAAGCTGAGCTCTTACATGGTAGAGGTGAAGTGAAACAGTTTCCATTCAGTTTCCAGAGCTGTGGTAAATATTTGTACTGCACCTGCCTCTCAAATCATGCTGGGGAATCCTATCGACTCTACCATGAGCTTGTCCAGGGCAGTGTGATACTTTATGTATTGCCACAAACCAGGCCTAGGAGTTCCAATCATTTGTTAAATCGGCTTCCTTTTCTCCCTGTGTGATTACCACCTTTCCCCCACACTGTAAAGCTTATCCCTGGTCTCCCAGCTTCTCCTATTATGCTGTCCAGTTTTCAGCAAGACGGAATTTCTCCTAGGAAAAATCAGGTCAAGTCACTCTTCTGTTCAAAACCCCAAGTTATACTTGGAATAAAATCAAAAGGCCTACAATAGCCTGCAGGGCCCTGCCTGACCTATTTCCCTGGCTGCCTCTCCATCACCATGTACCTCTTACTGCCCTTCCCTGTACAAGCTGCATTCAAGGGATGCTGGCCTCCTTGCTATGCTTGTGCTTAGCATGCTCCTGCCTCAGGGTCTTTGCACTATCTGTTCCATCTTCTTGTAATACTTTCCCTGCAGATAGCTACATAGCTTGCTGCCTCAAGCCACTTAGCTCACTACTATACCAAGTCCTCAAAAACAGAACTCCCTCTGTTATTAAGGGAGATCATGAAGTTTTTCATCCTCCTGCCACCATACTTCCTGTTGAGATTATAGTTGTATGTCATAGCTCCTGGTTCACTGAGTGCTGGAGATCAAATCCAGGCCTGCATGCATACTAGGAAAGCTCTCTACCCACTGAGCTACACCCCTAACAGTGCGTTCATTTTTTTTTTTAAAGATCAAAATAGCCCCATTCCCTTTGTCACTTTCTGTTGCCTTGAACTATGTAAAAGACACATTCATTCCTGACAAATATGTTCGTGCTTTAATCATCAGGATACAAAACTCAGTAAAGGTAGGGACACCATTTTATTCTCTGGTCTTTCTCTGCTGTTTGAGGAGGCACCTAGAAGGTGCATAGTTATTGTCAAGACCCAATGCAAAGAGCCCTGTTCTTGCTGACAGCAGAGGTGATGATATGTATAGGCAATAGATAAAGGAATGAAGTATCTTTCACGCAGCATAGAAGGAAAGCACTGGGGATTGTTCACAAGGCAGTGTCCCTGTGAACAAACAAAGCAAGGGGCTTTTGTAGGACTCAGGGCAGACTGTAGTTAGCACACACAGAGAGGGGAACATATTTGAGCATGCGCAGTTCAGAGTCATGCTTCTTCATACATCCTCACTCCTTCAAAAACTAAGAGATAGGAATGGTCCTCAGAAGAGAATTTAGTATTATAATGAGTAAAGTTCACCTCTAGGTCACCTAAAAGGGTGGGGCAGAATGGCTCCCAAGTTTAGCTGATGCATAGGTCACATCTAGGTCACCTTAGAAGTTTGCCTGCTTGACCTTGTCTGAAACTAAAAGCAACTTTTAAGGCAGGATCACAGGGATTTAAAGGGCCAGATAACTTTTCTCCTGAAAACTTGGGTGGCTTTCCCCAAAAGTAGGCAGCCTAGCAGCTACCATCATCTGAAAAGCACAGATGACTGTGTGTTGCTGGGGCAACAGTACTCCGACTCTCCTCACTTCCGGGTCAGGATATGAGGCAGTGGTATTTGGTAATTACTGCGAACATTTGCTAGGGAAGGCATGCATTTTAGGAGCAGACAGATCTTGCTTCAAATTCTGGCTTTCTCATGGTAGTTACATGACCATGGCCAAGTTGCTTAGCCTCCCAGGTCTTAATTTCCTTTGAGCCTATGAAGGGATACCATAAGATGGAGTTGTAACAAAGAACAAATGAGATAATGCATGTATGATAAATATTTGAGGACACTTTATAAAACATTATGAATCACACATTCCCATTTCTGGATTATGGTGGTAGAACTTATCAAAACCCATTATATGCGTGTATGAAATTCATCAATTAAAGCAATCTGAATTTGAAAAAATGTCATTAAAAGTTACCGCCAACTTTTTTCTTGAGTGCTGCAGTCACATGGTAAGAACATGTTGTCCCTGCTCCAGTAAATAATCTCTTGCCACGCTTCTATTAGCAACTCTAACCCTACTCACTGTGCTGTCAAAAACAAAACAGGAAAGCAGAAAAAGTGGAGAGAAGGAATCAGAAGAATCGGGAGGGTGACAAAGAGGTGACTAGGGTTGCATATACTCAAAATACATTATATACATTTATGAAAATAGAATGAAACTATTATTGTGCATAATTATATATCCTTATAAAAACTTTCCAAAGAAATAGCAGTGTACTATACACACAAAAGCACAGAGAGAGAGAGAGAAAGAGAGAGAGAGAGAGAGAGAGAGAGAGAGAGAGAGAGAGAGAGAGAGAATGACTCTAAGGATATATTTGAAAATGTTAAAATGTTGACAGACCACAAATGGTAGACTTAGGAATTATTTTTATTTTCTTCATTATAGCCTCTATTATTCTATTGTTATTTTTGGTTTTACAGCATCCTCATTTCTGAAGTCATCTTGGGGGTGAAAGGAGATCACTTTCATTGTGAAAAACTAAAATACAAACAACCATATTTCCCATCTAGGTTGTTATCCTGGTTAGGAGAAAATCTTAGTAAGTGAGTTTGCAGGGGCCAGCAGGAAGAAGAGGAGGGCAGAGGCTAGAAGAAGAATAGGACTCACCTTATTATCTTCTCTACATTGTTGTCCTTACTCAGAACAAGTTCGTAAGAGGGCCACTGAATATCAGCTTCCTTGTCAGTATTCATTCCACAGAGTGGCTGTAAGAGAATCAGATAGAAACGTGTGCCTGAGGACAGTGTGTGATTGCTGTGCTTAAGAGCACAGCTCTTGAGCAAGTAACTCGAGTTCAGGTCCTACATCCTCCTTAGTAACAGATGACCTCCTGCTTTGCTAACCCCTGACTGCTAATCTTTAAAATAAGGAGAGTTCGAACTTGACAAATTTATTGTTAGGACCCAAGAAACAAATGGTTTGCTGACATCCAGGGAGTACTGACTTGCCTTTATTCACTTCGTGCCCCACTTTGCATCTAGCTCCTGTGCCCCATCCCCTAGGGTGGAGAATAAAGGGACAGGAGGGAAATGGCCTCTTTTAACTCTAGGCACATTTTCCTGGTCCTTGTTTCTAAGCTGTGGAGAGCCAGGAAAGAGGGTCAAGGAAGGTAGAGATGAATCATCACTGATTCTCTTTGTGCTGTTAGAACAAGTGTGGGAGGGAAGCCATGTCCCCATCTGCCCACTGCCACTCGAATAGCCACTGTGCAAGATGAAGCAATTGGCTGCCTGGCCTAAAGTGGAAAATAAAGAAAATGGCAAGGCCAAGATGTCTAACAAGAGCTGGCTGAGAAGCGCCAGAAAGGCAACAACAAAGAACCTAATATTTTTATATAATTTTGTGTGCATCTGCTACCCAGCATCTACTAGGACAGATGATGGATCTCCCAAATCTCATCCCTCCTCACATTGTTCATCTATACAAAGTGGATCTTATTATAATGGTTGTCATTAAAGGCAAACCATGAGGGCAAAGCTGTAGATGGATAGCTGTATTCCTCTTCACAGTATTCAGTCAGTACCTTGAGTCCTGATAAAATGTTTACCAAGGTCACAGTAGGACCTTGTTTCTTCCTTCAGAAACACACTATTGAGTCCTGCCATTTGCTCAGTTTTAAGGATGCAGCATACACCACATGACGTACCCTGGAAATTAGCTGAATGGTAAAACCAGGCATATGCTAGGGCAGTGCTTCTCAACATTCCTAATGCTGCAACCTCTTAACACAGCTCCTCATGTTGTAGAAACCTCCCACCATAACATTATTTTTGTTGCTACTTCAGAACTGTAATTTTGCTACTGTTATAATTGTAATATAAGTATTTTTTGGAGATAGAATTTTGACATCAGGGTTGAGACCCATAGGTTAAGAAGCACTGTGCTAGGGCCTAGCAGCTAGGTTACAAGAGTATCCTATGGTCAAGGCCCAAAAGGGACACTAACAATATTTATCAAGATGTGACGAGTCAAGATCTATTTTCCACTGAAAGCACAAACTGATTGCTAAAGTATGACAAAGATTCTGACCAGGTTAAAATCCTTGAAATAGGTAGCCAGCCAGCAACAACACGATCATAGTAACCTGATGTCAAGTAATTAATACACAGGAGCTAGCCATTTGAGCATCATCTTTGAGAACAAGGACGGTTAGGGTTCATCATAACTTGGAGCGTGCCAAGCCCTACTGCCAGCCTTTGCTTACACCTAGTCCCAGCCTCACTTGCTAATGTCTTTGCTACTTTGAGCCTCTGTGGACTCCCTCCAACCCCACCCCACCCTCACTTAGCTTGATCCACCCATAAAACCTATCCTGAACTTTCTACCTCTATGCTTTCTCCAGTGCAGTCACATCACACAGAACCTTCACATGACAGTAACCCACGAAGGGCAAATCAATCCCTCCTCCAAGATACGCATCCCCTGGAGCATATCCAGTGTCTCGACTCATATGCCACTGGAAAGCCCTATCTTTCTTTTAGTGTGCCACTATACAGTAACTCTGTTAAGAACCTGGGATGATTTTCCTTACATCAACAACTTGTTGGCAGCACAGATTTTGGCCTCAAGCATCCAGACTGAGAAACACTACATATTTACCGTAAGTAAATATACCAATGGTTCTCAATCTGTGGGTCACAACCCTTTTGGAATTTTGAACAACCCTTTCATAGGGGTCACATATCAGATAGCCTGCATATCATAAATTTACATTGATTTATAACAGTCACAAAATCACAGTTATGAAGTAGCAGCTAAAATAATTTTATGGATGGGGTCACCACAACATAAGAAACTCTATTAAAGGGTCGCAGCATTAGGAAGGTTGAGAACCTGTGAGGTAACCCAGTCACAAAAGAAAACACATGGTATGCACTCTCTGATAAGTGTTTATTAGCCCAGAAGATTGGAATACACAAAGTACAATCCACAAGCCACAAGAAACTCAAGAAAAAGGAAGACCAAAATGTGGACACTTCATTCCTTCTTAAAAGGGGGAACAGAATACCCATGCAAGGAGTTGCAGAGACTAACTATGGAGCAGAGATTGAAGGAAGGGCACTCCAGCCTGATAGAGCTGTCTCCTGAGAGGCTCTGACAGTACCTGACTAATACAGAAGTAGAGGCTCATAGCCATCCATTAAACTGAACACAGGGTCCCCAATGAAGGAGCTAGAGAAAGGACCAATGGAGTTGAAGGGTTTGCAGCCTCTTGGGATGAACAACAATATGGACTGACCAATGCCCTCAGAGCTCCCACAGACTCAACCACCAACCAAGGACTATACATGGTGGGACTGATTGTTCTGGCAGCATGTATACAGTAGAGGATTGCAAAGTCAGTCATCAATGAGAGGAGAGGCCCTTGGCCCTGTGAAGGTTCTGTGCCCCAGTGTAGGGGAAAGACAGGGCCAATAAGTGGGAGAG
>JADRCC010149095.1:0-11017 GCA_019843855.1 Hylomyscus alleni
GTGTGTGTGTGTGTGTGTGTGTGTGTGTGTGTGTGTGTGTGTGTGTGTCCTAATTTGAGTCTCTGTTGCTGTGATACTAACACTAACCAAAAGCAAATTGGGGAAGAAAGGGTTTATTTGGCATACATGCCCTGATCAGTTAAGCACTGAAGAGAGTCAGAGCAGGAACTCCAGCAAGAGCAGAGATAGAAACCATGAAGGAATGCTGCTTACTGGCTTGCTCTCTGTGGCTTGCTCCGCTTGCCTTTTTAAACAACCCAGGTCCTCTCCCTGCATAGACCCAAATATTTCCCTTTTGTTTTGCAGTGCTGAGTATTAAAGCCAAGGCCACACACAGGGTAGACAAGTACTCACTGAGACACAACCCCAACCCTTTTGTAAACTTTTATTTTGCTTGAGACAAAGTGTCATGTCCAGGATAATGTCTAGCTTACACTCCTCCTGCCTCAGTCCTTCAGAGTAGCTGAAATTTCAGGTTTGTACCACTAAACACCACTCACACTCGAAGCCCCTGACCTATGTGGTTTCTTTTCTCTGAAGAACTTCAGTTATCTGGCATTCGTACTGGCAACAAAAGTGTCTTCCATTTGTTTTTTGTCTAAGACAATCCAATCTCCATCCTTTTCTTGTTTGTGAAAAATGGTATCTTGTGAATAAAAAGTTCTAGATTGATAAGGTTTTTCTTTTGATGTCTTAAATATTTCACCCCACTCTCTTCTTGTTTCCATGGTCTCTGAAGAAAAGGCAGGCGTAACTCTTACCTTTGCTGTTTGTACATGTTATGTGGTTTCCTGCTTTGTCTTAAACATTCTTTCCAAATTTTTGTCTCTAATTTGAATGTGATATGCCTAAGTGAAATGTTGTACACTGAACCTGCTTGATGTTTCTCTGAATTGCCCGCCTCTGTTGTTTGATGTCGGACAGTAACTTGAGAAAATTCTCAGGTATCATTGTTGCAGATTTCTTCTGTTCCTTTCTCTTTTTCTTCTTTGTGTCTATTACCCAATATGCCTTTAATAGCTGGCCTGCTGTTCTAGGCCATTTCTCTTCATCTTTCACATTTTTAATCTTTAAATTAGCATTCAAACTATTAGCTACCATTATGGCATTTCAAACAAAGTGTGTTTCCATATGTTCCCCTTACTCCTTCATCTCCTACACGTTCATGTCCCCACTTATCCCCCTTTCTTAAGACAACATTGTACTATGTAGGCCTGGCTTGCCTAGAACTGACAGACATCCTCCTACCTTCAGAATGCTGGAATTAAGAGCAGACCACCACAATCTGTCTCCATCCCTTTTTGTACCCTCTACCAACAGTCTCTTCCTATTTCATGCCACGTGTGTCCTTCTGCCCTCCCCTGTCCTTCCTCAGCACCTAATTTTACCCTCAACAGATGAATATGTTGAGGTTTTGTCTTTTGCTATATCTTAACATTAAGTGCACCACACACACACAAGATCTGATTGTCCCAGACATGCTTTGTGACCTTGCCCCCAAGTTATTTCTGGGAGGCAAATAAAAATATCAACAACCAATAACTTGGCTAAAGAGACATAGGTCGGCTTTTAGGATCCCCAGGTTTAGGGGTTGGAGGAGAACCATTATGGGGGGAAGAAGGTGGAGGAGGAAGAAGAAGCTGTTATGGGTTAGGAGAGTCATGAAATCATGGCCCTGAGGGGTGGCCAAGTGGAGTGAAAAGCAGTCCAGATGAGACATCGTAAGTAATAACTTAGTGTTATTGATATAAAAGTAGATTCTAATGACATAAAGGGTAGATATCACCCCAGCTCTTGTGCTGTTTAAAGCTTATTGTAAATATAAAGGGTGTGTGTGTGTTTTATCCAGGAATTGAGTGATCAAGGCAAGGTAAAAATCCCCAAATTGTGATTAAAATATTTTGAGAACATAAATAGATAACAAGAATGTGTTACTTAAATATAATAGAATTTTATTCAGCTGTACATTTAAAAAATTATAAAATTTGCAGGTAAATGAGTGGATCTGGAAAGTATAATATTGTGGGAGGTGACCCAAACTCAGAAAGATAAAACTGCATGTCCTCCTTCACCTGTGAATTCTAACCTGTAATGTGTGTGTGTATGTGTATGTAAATAAATGTTATATTAAAAATTAAAATAGCTCTTCTTGGGGGTGGGCTAGAGGGATGGCTCAGTTAATAAAGTGCTTGCTGTGCAAGCACAAGGGAGGACCCGAGTTCAGATCCCCAGCATCCACACAAAAACCTAACATGATGACGTACCTAGAAGGGTAGAGGGTGCAATGCAGACTGTTAGAGCCCTGGAGCCTGCTAGCTAGCCAGTCTGACCAAATAGTGAGCTTTAGATTTGGTGAGTGACCTGTCTCAGCACAATCAAGCAAAACAAAACAAACACAAACAAAGTAGAAAAAAGATAGAGGAAGACACACAGGAGGATTAGTAATCGCTATTAGGTTGTTATATTGAAAGTAGAGGATGGAGATGTACTTTGTCTTCTGGCCTCCACAAATACACACGCATGCATACATGCCCAAGCACACATGAACACATACATGAACACAGTTTCTTTGGCAATTCTTTCTTAAAGAAGCCCATATCCATTCTCTCTTCTGTCTTTCTTCTTGAATGCATTTTCAATTCTCTTAACACTCGTGTCTAAGCTTTCATTAAACAACAACTCTACTTCAAAATCTGAGCCAGGGTTGGTAGCACACACTCAGCACTGAAGCAAACAGATTGCTGCAAGTTCAAAGCCAACCCAGGCAATGTTACACAGCAAGATCCTGTATTTAAAAAGAAATAGTGAGAAGGTGTGTATTGGTTGATTGTGATCTCTTGAATGTAGGCAAGCCTTGTTAAGAACAAAATCCTCTGGCTAGTTTATTTCAGAATGATTAATACTTCTGATGGAAATATGAGGTTATTTTTCTTCAGTCTTCACAATGAGAACCTGGTAGGTCTCTGAGCTTACAAAAACATGGGAGTCCTCCTATGATTAGCAGTCCCTTGGAGGTTTCAGTTCTCTGATCGTGTGCCATGAACTTCCAGCAATTTGTCAGTTATAGCTTGGGTTTTCCTTTGGCACTTTTGGTTCTCAGAGTGTTCTCTCCCCAGTAGTATGCTACTGTCCATTAGCTTGTCCATTTCTATAATAGTTTGGTTTATCTTGAGGGCTTATTTCTCTGTTGGCTATTAGTTCTATGAACAGTTGTTGATGGTTCAACTTTGTTTATATTTTTGTTGATTGTTAGGAGAGAGTGATGACTTCCAACATACCTAACATACCAGTTTTGGGTTTGTTGTTGTTTGTGTTTGTTTTGCTTTGTTTTTCCCCCAAACAATACTGGAGAATGATTCAAGAGCCTTGCATATGCTAGCCAAGCAGTCTACCACTAAACTACATCTCTGGCCTCTTTTTCTTTTTCTTTTCCTTTATTATTTTTAATTGCTGCCACTTTTCTCTTTGTTGTTGAATTTTAAGAGGTTTTTATTATTGCTTTGGTCTGGTTTTTTTTCAATAAATAGTCTTGCTGTGATATTCGGACTGGCATCAAGCTCACTACTGTTCTGCTTCTCTGCATCTTTAGTGCTAGGATTCCAGGCACGTGCCACCACACCCAGTTAGTTCTGTATATAGAATGTTTATTTAACTTACTGCAAATATTTTGTCTCATGCTGTGCATTATTCTTTCACTTTCTGACAGCCTTTATTTTACTCTGTGTGTGTGTGTGTGTGTGTGTACATGTCCACACAGGTGCCAAAAAGGGTAGATGAAGGCGTAAGATCCTCTGGAGCTGGAATTATAGGCAGTTGTAAACTGCCTGATGTAGGTACCGGGCACCAAACTTTGGTCCTCTGCAAAAGCAGCATACATTTTTAGTTAACTAGCAACTTTTTTTTTTTTTTTTTTTTTTTTTGGTTTTCGAGACAAGGTTTCTCTGTATAGCTCTGGCTGACCTGGAACTCACTCTGTAGACCAGACTGGCCTTG
This sequence comes from Hylomyscus alleni, assembly GCA_019843855.1. NCBI lineage: Eukaryota > Metazoa > Chordata > Mammalia > Rodentia > Muridae > Hylomyscus > Hylomyscus alleni. Next base: position 3,994 of record JADRCC010149095.1, read on the forward strand.
AACTCAGAAATCTGCCTGCCTCGGCCTCCCAAGTGCTGGGATTAAAGGCGTGCGCCACCAACACCCGGCGACTGGCAACTTTTAAAACACACACACACACACACACACACACACACACAAAGTAAGTTGTTTCATGGTGGTAAGATAACGCATAGCATAATATTTGTAATTTCAGCCATTTTACTAACAACTTCCATGTGCGTGCACATTCCAGTGCATGTCTCAGCATGTGTGTGGAGTTCAGAGGACAAGAGGACAATTCAGAGGACTTGCTTCTTTTTTTCCATTATACATGTCCTAGGCACTGAGTTCAGGTCTTCAGACTTGGTTGCTGCAATGATGTCATTTTTGCAAACAAGTTTGCCCACTGAGCCATTTCACCAGCCCAGCCTTGGATTTTGTCGGGAGGGAGCATTGTTTTGTTTTGTTTTGTTTTTACTTTATTTTGTTTTGTTACTTTTTTTCAAGGCCAGGTTTCTCTGTAGATAGCCCTGACTGCCCTGGAACTAGCTATATAGACCAGGCTGGTCTTGAACTCACAGAGATCTGCCTGCCTCTGCCTCTGCCTCTCGAGTACTGGGATTAAAGTCGAGGGCTGCCACTACCCCCAGGCTCAGCCTTGGGTTTTGATATATGGCTTTTTACCTTATTGAAGAAATTCCCTTCTATTTCTAGTTTGTTGTGGTTTTCTTTTTAAAAAAAGACTATGTTTTTGCTAATTTTTATCCTTCTCATTGCTATACTACATTGTATTAGTTTATTCCAGATGTTAAGTCAGTATTGTATTCCTAGAAAAGATCCGTAAGGTGATGTGTATAAACGTTTCACGTATGGAACCAGATTCAGTGTGTTAGGATTTGTTGTGTTTTGCACCAATACCCAGAAGAGATATTAGTCTGTGTTTTTCTTTCCTTTTTATGTCTTTGACAGGTTTGGGGTCTGGAAAAGTTTACGAAAACTGTTATTAATAGTTTTTTTAAATACTTTATGAAAGTCACCAGTGAGATGAGGTTTAAAAGTGGGCAAAAGAGTATTTAATTAATAGTATTACAGCTCTCATTATGGTTCTATTCAAACTCTCTGTGTCTTGCTTGGATTTTGGTCATTTATGGCTTTTTAGACATTTTTCACATTTCATCTAAGTAATCTAATTTAGTGGCATACAATTGTTCATAACTTTTCTTTAAGTTCCTTTTGTTTCTGGAAGGCCAATATCTATGTCCTCTCTTTATTCTTAATTTTATTAATTTGTGTCTTCTCTTATTTTTTTTTTTGGTAAGTTTCGTTAAGTTTTCTCATTTTGTATGAAGAGCTTTCAAAGAATTAACTTGTGGTTTTGTTGATTTCTTTCACATTCTTTTATTCTCTTATTTATTTCTGTTCTACTCTTTTGTGTTGGCTTCTGTTTGCTTTGGTTTATTCTGTTCTTTTTTGTATTTTTCTGGGCCTTTGAGGTGGAAATGTATATTATTCGTTTCGATTTACAAGTTTGTATTCCAGCATCTTACTACTCAGCATGAGCCACTCCCTGGAACTCACGGCGTAGTCTAGACTGTCCTCAAGGCCACGGTCCTCTTGTCTCTGCTTTTGAAGTCCTGAAATTATAGGCATAGACTGCTACACTCAAGTTTAAACTTTTATTCCTATAAAATTTGCAGACCAAGTAGTTCCTTTACTAAAGTATATGATTCAGTGTTTTTAATATGTTTGTAATGTGACAGAACCTTATCGCTATCTACTTCCTCAGGCCACAATGACTGGTAATCTACATTGTGTCTCTATGTATTTGCTTACTTGGGGCATTCCATATATAAAATTAGGTGTTGACACTTTTCTTTGCATAGATCATCCCATCACCTTTGGCCTCTATTACTTCTTAATCATGATGAATCGTTTCCTTTTACTTTTTTTTTGTTTCAGATGTCATTTGTTTATTTATTTATTCATTCATTCATTGATTCTTATCACTTTGTGGTGTTTATGCCTGACTCTTCCTGTGTTCACTCAATGTCTTATGTATACAACTTCTTAGCTATGTAGATGACTGACTGTCTTTAAAATTTACTATTTATTTTCTTCTCTCCATATCACTCTTCTTTCCAGAATTCCATTGGATGTACGTGTCTGCTCACAGTGCCCCATGTTGCTCTGAGCTCTGCCCACTTTCCTAGCTGACAGTTTGCTGAGTTTTCTCCTGCTTCATCAAATGCACTGTTGAGACCCTCAGCCAAAGTTTTTTGTTTCAGTTATTGTAGTGTTCAGTATAGAATTTCTTATTGGTTGTTTTTAGACTTCGAATTTCTTTTTTGTTTGTTTTTTTTGTTTTTTGTTTTTTTTTTTTTTTTGAGACAGGATTTCTCTGTATAGCCCTGGCTGTCCTGGAACTCACTCTGTAGACCAGGCTGGCCTCGAACTCAGAAATCCACCTGCCTCAGCCTCCCAAGTACTGGGATTAAAGGCGTGCGCCACCACCGCCCGGCCTTGAATTTCTTTTTTAACAGTCTATTTGGCATGACATTGTCATCATACACCCTGTGGCTCTTTAGGCATAGCTTTCTTTAGTTCTTAAAAACTGTTTATAACAGCTGCGTTGTCTACTGTGTTGACAATCTGCCCCCTCGAGGCACTGTTGCTTGCTATTTTTTTCCTGTTTATCTGCCAGTTTCCTGTTTCTTTGCATGTCTCACAAATGTTTTGAAAACTGGATATTTCAAATATCATATTGTAGCAACTATTGATATTATTACTGACTTTGCTACATGAGTACAGAAAAGTCCACTTCCCTTCATTTTACAGCCTTCAGGTTGCCCTTCAGAGGTCTGAGTCTTGGCCACGCATGCACCTCTGCCACCACACATTACTGGGATCTTAGCACAGTTCTGCCTCTTTCCCTGTGATTCCTTTTTGGCTCCTGGATAATCTATCTCTAGTGATATCACACCCACCTATTAGCCCACACTAATTGTCTCATAATTCCACCATTGCATTTTTAACAATGCCCTGGAGTATAAATTATTCTACAATCTCATCCAATTAAAGTCAGGGCCATTACAAGGGCAGGGTTTCAACTGTCTCGGAGGCTTATTCAGACCATAAGAAGGTTTTTCTTAGCTTTTGCTCTGGTTCTTTTTATTAAACTCATATCTTGCCTAAGCATTCTGTAATGGCTGCTAGAGTCATAGTACTCCCAGTCCTCTTAATTATTCAACCATGAGGGTTGGTTCTGACAAATCCCTTAAGCAGTAAATTTCATCATTTTTCTTTTAGATAACTGCTAAGGCTTTTCGTTCCTTTTTCCCTACCAATGGCACTAGAGGTCAGTCCCAGAGCCTTGAAGATGTTAGGCAAATGCTGTACCACCAAACTGTATCCATAACCCAGGAATTGTCTAGTCTTAAAGCTGGTATATCCTTCTGGACAGAACCTCTGCTCTGGTACATTAGATCCCAAAGCAGAGAAAGCAGAATGACGCTTGTGATACCTGTGAGCAGGCTACTGCACAAGAATGGGAAGCCACCAGTTCCCTCCACATTTCTCTCTTGGCATCGAACCCTCTCCCTATGGATGATCTGGAATAGAGATGATCTGAACACAATGTTACCTACTGGCATGTCACTCTGCCCAGTAAAGAGCCCCACCCTTACTAATGTGAGCTTAGAGGAAAGAAAACTCCCATCCCCAGAAGTAGAATAAAGCTTCAGAGAGCAAATGATTTGGGGGATGATAAATTCCAGCAGTCTGTTCCATCTGGGTCAAACTACCACCCTGTAGTAAGAGATAAAAGATGAGGAAACACTATGTTGCTTACTGACCCCACCCAACTCCAGAATAAAATGCCATGGATGTATCATAGCTAGGGTGTCAATTGCTGTGGTTACAATCATGACAAAAAGCAAATTGGGGAAGAAAGGGTGTATTTCACCTTACAGTTCCGCATCACAGTCCATCACTTAGGGAAGTCAGAGCCAGAAGTCAAGGCAGAAACCTGGAGGCAGGAGCTGATGGAGAAATGCTACCCACTGGCTTGCTCAGCCTGACTTCTTAGGGAAACACCCCCACAGTAAGCTGGACCCTCCCTCATCAGTCATCAGTCATCCATCAAGAAAATGTATCACAGGCTTGCCCACGGCCCAATGCAGCAGGGGCATCTTCCCACTTGAGGTCCTCCCCTCTTTCAAAATGACTCTAGTGTGCATTAAGTTGGATGGGAGCAGATGAGGGCACAAGTGCCACAGACTATTGTAATTCTTACCAAGATTTACTACAGTCTTGCTGTAGGCAATTGAGATAGTTTCCAGAGATCTTCAGTGATTCCTTTTTCTGAGACAGGGTCTCAAACTCACTATGTAGCTAAAGATGACCTTAAATTTCTGCTCATCCTGTCTCTCCAGTGCTGGAATTACAAGCATGCATCACCGTGTCTGGTGTATCAAGTGAGGAAGTCAAACCCAGGACCTTGTCCATGCTAGAAAAGCACTCCACTAACTGAGTTACACGTCCAGGCTCCTTAAATAGTTGAATTTTAGACTACACTTCAACAGACGGATTTGATTCTATAGGATTCTCAAGCCTTTCACCTGTCTAATTCTGCAACAGAAACCCCATTTGTAAATTTGTAAAGTTCATCCACATGTATGTTTTCTCTTTCTATTCCACACCTCCAGCATAGGCCAAGAGGTTCTTACCTAAGCAGGACAATAGGAGAAACCTAGAAATACGGGTAGTAATTGGAGGCTGAGCACTACCAATGGGTCTATACTGGTGGCTCATCCTGTAAAACTAAAGACAAAGTAGGAAGTGGAGAAATAAAATGCAACAATGGAGGCCACCTCCTCATATTCTCTAACCTTAGTTTGCACCCTAAAGAATAACTAAGAATAGAGCATGGAATTTACAGAAGAGAGGGCTATAGACCTCTACAGAGAGATGGATTGCAATAACTTCCTTAAACCTCACAGGAAGTAGCCACAGGAACACTGACAGTGGCCAGAGGAAACAGTGCTCCCTGTGTGGAAGGTGCACAAAGGTGTCCTTAATGAGGAAAGGAGCATACTGTCTTCACTGAGATTTGTTGTGAGCTTGGTTTTTCGTTTGCTTGTTTCTTTGGGTTTTTTTTTTTTTGCTTGTTTGTTTGTTTGTTTTTATGCATTTTTGCCTAAATGTCTGTTCTTGTGCCACATCCATGCCTGGTGCCTGCAGAGGTCAGAAGAGGGTTCAGGATGATCTAAAATGATTGAGATCCATGACTCAGATACTGGGAACCAAAACCAGGTTCTGTTCAAGGACAAGTGCTCTGAACTACCAATCTCGAGCCCCTTTCACTGGGGTTATTATCTAAGCAAAGACAGGAGATTATATACCCAATGGTTGCTGCTGTTCACCTGGATTTTAAGTCTAGGACTCCGCTCTGGCTGTCCTGGAACTCACTCTGTAGACCAGGCTGGCCTTGAACTCAAAAATCCGCCTGCCTCTGCCTCCCAAGTGCTGGGATTAAAGGTGTGAGCCACCACTGCCCAGCTAAGTCTAGGACTCTTGAGAACATACAGACATGGCTCCGAGCTCTTCTTTGTAAGAAAACCTATGCCCAGTCCAAGCTGGACCAATCAGATCATAAAGTCTTGAGAGACTGGCAGCCTTCCCTAGTAATTCCCAGAGGAGCAGCAGTAGCACTCTTTAGTGCTCTAATCTGCACCTTAATTGCCAGCATCTTTCTAGGCCTCTGTACTGGTGCTTGTTTGTTGCAGTCACCTTCCTCATCTTTCAGCAAGGCTTCTAAGCAGCAAAGATCTTCCCCAAGGCATCTGCATTCCATCTTCTCTCCCTCCCCCTGTCAGTGAGCTCAGGAAATTGATTTTAATCCACCAGGCTCCCGTTGCTTAGCAACAAAAGCGCCTGCTCCTAGCAACCAGGAGCCACAAGGATGCTGCAGAAAGAGGGGGCTGTGTGGGCCCTGCTCTTGCTCAGTTATCGACTGCTCCTTCTCCGGTGCTTTTGTTTTCAAATCATTATATCCTTCCTCTCTCACTTGCTGAGTCTTGAAAGACTGATTGCTGGGACAGCTGAATGACCTCACTCACCATCAGTGTGCCAACCAGGAGGCCCTGTGAATCAAACTGCCCAAGACAATGAGAAGCAAATCATGATGACAACAGATTGGGCCTAGCTGTGAAAAACTTTTACTGAGAGAGACAGAAGTCAGTAGCTGTGTGGTGTCTCTTCCATTGTGACATTACAGGTAGGAGTTGACCCTGTAAACCTAGGTGAGAGCATCGGGAATAAAAAGTTGAGACAGGAACTGCAGGAGAAAAATCACTACTACAGATAAGTCTGCTGGTTTTCTGGAACAGGTTAGGGTCACACAGCTAAGTCTGGGTCAGGGTCTCAACACAGGATCCCTGAGATAGTTTAGCCTCCTTGAGACTGCTAGGCCATCAGACAGCCCATGAGGATTTTGCTTTATTTCTTAAACAATAAAAGAAATGATTGCCCACACATGAAGGAGCCTCCTGCTTTTTGAGATGGTCACAGCACAGGGCATCACCTAGGGAGAATTACTACTTGGCTCACTTCCCCAGAATCTTTGAAATAGTTAAGAGTTCAGGAGCACCAGGAGAGGCCTTTCCAGAACTTGACTGGGTTGTCATAATGGATATCTTCCCAGAGTTCCCACATCTTTACAGAAACAGCAGTTGATGGCTCCCAGAGGAGTGGAAAGGATGTTGGTAGTAACTGCAGAGAAGAAGGCACAGAACTTAATCAGGAGACCCACAGCCATCTCTTCCCCCAGGTTCAACTCAGAGGTCCATTGCTGCCTCTGAGCCACTTTCTTGCTTCTTTCCCTCCATTTCTCCCAAGGAACAGTCTTTGGCCTCTCTCTTCTACTGCCCAACACACAAACCTGCCTCCACAGACTGAGGGGCAGCATGGCTGCCTCCAGGCACAAGCTGCTGCCTGCACACCCACAGTGCTGCTAGTGCACGGAGAGTGACACACAGAGGGCTCCTGTCACCTCTGTGGAGGTTAT
>JADRCC010149108.1:0-11678 GCA_019843855.1 Hylomyscus alleni
CTCCTTCTTTTTGTTGTAGCTTGGAGTAAGAAACTGCAAGGGGGGAAAACAATAATTGGCTCAATAAAGGAGCCAAGCCCTAACTACAAGGAATTAATTATTCTATTTCATTGGTACAGTTTCATGTGAACATATGTTTTAGAGGTGGTTTCTTGGCCAGAAGTTTGATCTGTCCTATTGGAAAGTTAGAGATTCTCTAACTTTCCAGAGATTCTCTTCTCTTGACTAAGAAGGGTTTTCAAAGCATACTGTCTCTTTACCTATGGGCAGCATGAATTGTTCATCTAGAGAGAGATGTGAGTAAACAGACCCTCAAACTCCAGTCTTGCTAAATAGGATTCTAAAGTCCCAAATAAGCTTCATTGAGACCAAATGTGGCAGAAGCCTTGGATGTAAAGCCTGCCCGTCACATTCTTAGATGTAATAACTTCATAGTTATGTGTATGTCAACCTTGGTGTCCCTAAACTTTGCATTTTAGATGAAGTTTTGAGAAAAAAGGCTACATCTAGAAGAATGTAAACACATGCATGGTAATGAAGACTACTTCTATCCAGAATCAGTGTAAATATCAGGAAATGGGAGAGCAAGGGAAGACTAGGACAGTCATTTCCCACTTAGGAGTAAGGAATCATCAAAATGTTTCATGAAAACCAACATTTGAAACTAATTCATATTTTCACATCCTCCTCCTCCTCTTTACCCTTTTCTTCTCCTCCTCCCACTTATTTTTTGTAGAGTCACAGAAAGCAAGAGAACTAGAGAAATCTCGGAACTTGAATCAAGAAAAAGGGACTTTCCTAAGATAAGTCTTCAGTAGGAAATGGTTGGAATCCTTAATGTAGAGGAAAGATTATGGAAAATGAAAAATATACTTAAGAAAAAAGTTTACAGAGATAACCTCTGGGTATCTGAAATATTTCTAGAAAATCTGATGGAATTAAGAATATAAATAGAGATAATAATGTAAGTATATGATTGTAGAAAGATGGCAGGGGACCAAAAAAAAAGAATATAAATAAAAAGCAAGTCTGACCAAACCATGCTTAAGAATATGTGTTGAGAGCCTGGTATGGTAGTACACACCTTTAATCCCAGCACTTGGGTGGCAGAGGCAGGCAGATCTCTGTGAGTTAGAGGCCAGCCTTGTCTACAAAATGAGTTCCAGGACACCCAAGGCTACACAGAGAAACCCTGTCTTAGCAGAAGAAGGAGGAGGAGGAGGAGGAGGATGAGGAGGAGGAGGAGGCTGTAGTAGTAGTAGTAGTAGTAGTAGTAGTAGTAGTAGTAGTAGTAGTAGTAGTACTGAGCCAAGTATAATGGAATACACCTTTAAATCCAGCACTTGGAAGACAGATCTTTGAGTTCAAGGTCAACCTGGTTTAGTTAGAGAGTTTCAGGCCAACCAGGATTACACAGTGAAACTGTGTCTTAAAAACAAAACACCAACAAAAATCAGTATATATTGCATAGAAGAGCTAGGTAGTTGTTGTAATTCAAAATTTAGAATTTAAGGGCTGGAGAGATGGCTCAGCAATGAAAAATAATAGCTTCTGTTCTTGTGGAGGACCAGAGTTTGTTTCTGTAACTCCAGTCCCAGGGGATCTGATATCCTCATCTGGTCTCTGAGGGCACTGTACTCATTCAGTACACAGACATCCATACAGTATAACACCCATACACATAAAATAAAAACAAAATCTCAAAAATATAAATTTAGAATTTATATAATGTATCAATATACTACTATATAGCATTTTATATACAGTAGAGATCATTAGTAAAAATCTTTCCAAGTACTATTTGCTAAAAGAAAAACAAAATTCAAAATTCATTTTATGGGGAATATCAAATTTACCTTTTGAGATGACTAATTTGATAATAAACTCAAATCAATAGGATAAATTAATAATTAACACTTAAAGCATTTGATAGATAATCAAACTTTGTGCTGAATAGTTTTGATAGATTATCTATCTCACTTTGTCTTACAACTAACATAAGTACAAGGTAGGTTGGCATTATCAGTATTTGTAACACATAAACAGTATACATTTATACACAAGCATACATGAGAAGACATATGTGTAGTAGTACCGTGTGTGTGTGTGTGTGTGTGTGTGTGTGTGTGTGTGTGTGTGTAAGTGTTCATGGCATCGTCTTTGACCCAATTACCTTTGTGGAAAGTTGGCATGGAGCATCCAAACATCAACCCATTCAACAATGTGTTTTATGAACTGACAGCCAAGCAAGTGGAAAAGATGACTGATTCTCAAACTATGAAGTCTCAACAAATTTCAAAGGTACCATTTGTAGTCTGTGGATAGTGTAGTGTTAGGAGAGGAAGGATATGATTAGGTTGTTCAGACAGATGAGAGATACAAAGTAGATGGAGAAAGAGGTGAGGAACCGTTGTATGTTCCATTACTTCTCAAATAGGGGGTTCATTCTATGAAAACAGAAGAATGCATTGCAATGAAAGAAGCAAGCTCGGCTAGCTACCTCAGGTTTACTCATCTACATAGATGTACCCAGAAGGTCATGTATAACTAGCCTCATCTTGAGCTATTAGGAAAAACAATGGACATAAATGATTGTGATGTTTATATTGATTGCCAATTTGGCAGCAACCAGAATCATTTAGGAGCCTTTTTTCTGGACACGTCCATGAAGTAATTTTTAAATTGGGTTAACAAAAGAGAGATGAAACACTATAAATGCAGATACTATATAGGGTATTTTTATAAAGTGTTATCTGTGCACCAATATTCATCATGCTCTGCTTCTTGACTACAGATGCAATATGACCAACTGCCTTTGTGCTGCTGCTTCAGTGACTTCTCCACCACAATGGATTGTTCTCTGGCTCTGCTGGCCAAAGTACACCCTCCCTCCCTCCTTCCTTCCCCCCTTCCCTCCCTTCCTCCCTTTCCCCCTCCCTTTCTTCCTGTTAGATATTTTGTGACAGCATTTAAAAAGGTAACCTATACAGCGGTGGGAGCAGATTTGGTACTCTGTAGCCCCATGTTATGGTGCTTTTCCATCAGTAAACAATGCTTAATACACATCAGATACAGTGATGCATCAATACACTGGGCACATAAAAATAGCCACAAATATATGTTTTTAAGAGATTATTGCATTTGTTTTTATATGGTATTTTCTTCTCATTTTGGAGACCTAGCTAAGGAGCTAATAAATGGGACATCAGCATCCAGGAGGAATCTCACACTCCACTAGATGGCACTCTCTGTCCTACATATGGAACCACAGTTGATATTTATGTATTCAGGAAGACATTTGGAAAATTATAGTAAACATATCTAACCCCCACTCCACTCCAACCTGTGCATACAGTTTAAATAGCAGTTCCATTGACCAGCCTTTGCAGGGCTGAGATTCTATTAGCTTAAATTTGTCCCAATGTTCTTGTTCCAATTGTCTTTATATCTTAGCCCCAAGCAGAACTGCCACTTCCATATAAAGTATCTAATAGTACCTAAAAGTACCTAAAAATACCCCATAATAGTACCTAGCAGGGAGCTCTATTTGTGAGTTTAAGTACAGTTTTAGTCACTGGTAGTCGGATGGGAGCATCAAGGGCTATACACTGAAGAGAAAGAGCTTTTGCATCCTTGAGGACTCAAGATTTATTTGCAAAAGGGATACGTATATGAACAGCCACTGGTACCCCAGAAGATGTGTTTCCCCAACTTCTCTGTGGGTCACCTTCCTCACAAATGTTTTGGCGAGTTGCTAAAGTAAACATTCCTGGGCCCTACAGATCTGAATTTCTGGTCTGGTAATGGCCTGGAATGCACATTGTTTGCAAGAACTTTGGAAGGATCTAGCCCCAGATAAAATGAAGACAATCAAGTGGATGTTTTAGATAGAGACAGTTCAGTTTCAGATGAGTCAGTTGCTTCCTCTGTAACTCTGGGCAGTAACCTCCAGGACACCTCTGGTCACTCCTTACTTCGGATTTCTCCTGTTATCTTTAAAGCAAAACCATTAGCATTGGTTTCATAGACTTGCTATGATGATTTAATGGAATAAATGAAGCATTTAGTTTGCATTTGCTGCTTGATTAGTCTAACTTCTTTCTACCTCCTCTACTCTACCAATGGAGAAAAGTGTTGGGGCACCAGTGACTTCATCTTCTACAGTCTTCTTCCTCAGATCGTCATTCCTTCTTTTTGCCTGTCAATCCAATGGCCCCACTCATGAACAAAAACAAAAGAAGAGAGAATTTTAAAACATAGTCTCCAAGGAGCAGGCATGGTGACAGGCACCTGTAATTCCACAGCATAGGAAGAAAAGGAAGAAGGATTACTGCAAACTGGAGGCCAACCTGGGCTACATAGCAGTACTTTATCTAATTAAAACAAAACCCCAAACTCCTGTCCCCAAGAAAATGCATCTTCCTCATTCATGAGTTAGCCTGACCTGGGTAGTTGCACTTCTCAAAGATTGTGTCATGATCTGTCAACAAACAGGAGTAATGTGTTACAACAGTCTCTTACGAGTTATATTAACCACAAATTACAGTCATGCTGCCCCAATTTAAGGGCAACTACACTGTGGAAAATGCAGGCTTAAGAATAAGACACATGAGTTTTAATCTGTCTTATTTAATAAGTATCACACTGGATAACTATCTTAGTTACTGTTCTATTGCTATGAAGAAACACATTGACCAAGGCAATTTAGAAAAGAAAGCATTTAATTGAGGGTTTGCATACAGTTTCAGATGGTTATTCCATGACCATCATAGTTGGAAGCATGGCAACAGGCAGTTAGGCATGGCACCAAAGAAGAAGGTGGTCAGAAAGTTGGAGGCAGAGAACAAGAGTTTGTGCCTGACATGGGCCTTTGAAACCTCAAAGCTCATCACCTCCTCCAACAATGCCATGCTTCCTAGTTCTTCTCAAACAGTCCACTAAGTGGGAACCAAACATTCAAATACGTAAGTCTTTGTGGTGACATTCTCATTCAAACTACCACTGTACCTAAGCCCTGTACAGTGTTTCTCCATCTGGACCTTAACCAAGGATGTTGTTCACTATGACTTCAGGAGAGCAACCCAATTAGACACAGAACTCAGGGGATTTTCATACCAGAGTGGTCTTCCTGGATAATGGGCCACAGATCTGGGTTCATATAGCTGTCAATACTTTATTTCATTTATCTTCTTTTTTTTTTTCAGGAGATGTCAACTCTTACAGTTTGCTGCTACTTAAGTCTCTGGAATGTTCATTCCACTGCATTGCCTCTGATAGTGATATCATGCACTTATGTTTGTCTGACAAAACCAAGACAGAGTCCTTGCTATGCATCCCTGCCTATTTTCAGTTCTGGGAGTTACATCCAACAGGAACAACATCAAAAGTTATTTTCTATCTGTGGAAGCAACTGCCTGATTCCCACTGCTAGTTGTTAGGTTTGAGGGACAGCCCTCTAGGACTTCCTCTTGATCCAAAGCATCTGTGAGTGTCTTCATTTTGAGACACTGTGACTCAAACCTCTTCAGCCATTTTAAGTCTATGAGTTTTTCCAAAAGTTTAAACTAATATCAATCATCAAGAAGGAGCAGAGATGAGCTTGCAAAGAAATGCAGTCACTGAAATGCCATAAAACTATGTTAGAAATGAATTACTATCTGAAGTTCAGGTAAACTTTAAGGCACGGTACCTGGTTGCTTTCAGTTTAACTCCATGGTTGAAAGATGAGATAAGAAGGAAAAATAAAAACCAAAACTGCATTTGAATGTGACAGAACATCCAGCCAGTGTTATCCAGGAAAGATGTCGCTAAGCCAATTATAGATGATCACGCTCACTAAAGTAGGTAAGTATGTAAAATGGGTTTTATCCCTACAGCTGCCACATTGATAATGGGCAAATGAAGAGTCCTTCTACCTACAACCCTGGCTCCTTTCTTCTCTTTCTCGAAAATTTCTAGAGACTTGCTATAACTTTCTGAATCAAAAGGAATCTGAGAAAATGGGATAGATATTTGAAGAAAACAGGGAAAGAAAGAAATCTATCTGTGAGAAGATAATGAAGTCCCAAGTGAATGTGTGTTGTTGACATATGCATGGGCATGTCAAGGACCCCAATGCCTCAAACCCATAGGAATGGCAAGGATATTTCCAGGTAGAAATACGTTGGTTAGATGTGCAAAAAGTATCAAGCAAAGCTTCCTCCTCCTGCATGACTGCAGCTTAAGATTATTCCCCAACAGAAACCCCCGACTGGAATTAGCTAACCCACCTCTTCCTCCTTTGGGCTATATATAGTAAATGCAGCGAGTTTCTCTGTTGCTGGTGTGTCTCTATTAGGATGCACAGCCCAGGAAATCCCAGTTTTTCTGTGTCTGTGTCTGTGTCTGTGTCTGTTATTTTTTTCATTCCTCATTGCCACAGTTTGGTTAATCCCAAAGCCATGCAGATCATGGCACAAATTAGAATATGAAACTGTCCTGTTGTAATTTTGATCTTAGAAGAACCCTGGGCTCCTGTGATCACCAAGGGTCACCAACTTTATTAGGAGTTTGGAACTTTTTATTCTTTTGAGCTTCCCCCTTCTCTATGGTGGTTGGTTTCATGTTTTCTTCATTACATTAACTCTTTGGTTGTGTCCTTGTTACACCACTTGCAATTTGGCCTTCAGCTTGTACAAATAAGGTCCCAGCATTAATTAGAGTCAAAGACTAAACTTTTCCTCAGATGCAAGAGGCACTGTATCCCATAATTATTAACAACTCCCTAGAGTTTGACAACTCAATGCTCTAATAAGAGATGAGTTTCCACAGACTTGCTAACTAGTCTTTCTTATAAACAGTGTTCCCTGCTGAACATATAGAAGAGGCAAGAGGAAAACCCCAAATTTGGCTTCATTGAAATTGTTCAAAGTAGGACCACAAATTACAGTAACCCAGTTCTCTCACTTATCTTGGTTGGATGGAAAAAAAATCTTGTTTTTAAACATTTAAGAAAAGAAGTGGTATATAAAGGTCCAAGGGGAGGAAACAAAGAATAATAGTCCTCAGCTGTAGTGTCTATGAATGACAATACTGACCAGCATCGTGCAGTTGCCTTAAGGATGCGATAGTGGCATTCATATCCTGGTGGTAAACTTGTTCTCTATTGGACCAATAGCCCACTCAGCATGAGGGACATCATGCCTGGTACTAGAAACCTAGTCAACTACCCAGAACTAGTGAGATCTAGTAGCAGAGTCTACTACTAAACCAGAGAAACTACTGACTGCAACCTAATTATTTATTCTTGCACCCACAGGTGAGTACATCATTTCTTTTCTCAACAGAAAACTCCAATTAGCCATAATGGAGAGAACATGTGATTGTGGGATGCTGGACACTAATTGATACATTTATAAGACTACTCTTGCATCTAAGGCTCAGGGAACATCTTGGGTTGTAAGAAGTTAGACACCAAAACTTGATGGTGGAGTGAGATTTATCAAGTTCCTCCTGAGATGGAGCCATCAGATCAGAGTTTTTTATGGAACCAGGAAGTAAATTTTTCCTGGTAATTGGAGGTGATAGATTTGATCTGCATACTCTATAGACAACTCCTCTTCTATGGACCTCTATGGAGAGTCCTAAGATCACTAAAAGAGTGACTCATCATGATAATAATGGTATTCAACCATAAACATCTATTGGTACATTCTGAATTGTATTCTGACATCAAACCTCTGTATTTAACTTCGGAAGGAAATATGAGGAAATAGCTGTGGTATTTTTGTGTTTCTCTTCCTCTTAATGCATTTCAGAAGAGACCTAAGTTGTCTCAAAGTGATTTATGCTTTATAAATCACCAAAATAGCTTAAATCTTATGAATTTATGTGTGTCGGTAGGAGAAAATATGTAGTGGCCAAGAGCTGATTTTTTTGTGACATTATCTGTATTTTCGTTGAAGAAGCAAGGAATCTGTTAAACACAATGAGGCTCAGAGAAATTGTGAAATAACTGATTCTATGAACTTTATTTCTCTGCTGTTAGCTTTGAAATTTGCAAACTTTCTTAGTTGTGTCATTTGGAAACAATTTCGATACTATTTCTTCCAAGCTACACTTGAAGTAAAACTTTTGATGTTTTCACATATGAGGGAAATATATTTCTCCTAAACTAACTTTTCAGGTCTTTAAACCTACAGACATTATTTTCCAAATGGCAAGTTGGTCATATTTCAAACTTTGAACTCATGTAAATTTATAACCAGTTTATCTTAATAATATTGGGGTTCTTTTTGTTATTTTGATTATGAAAGTAGAAATTAAAATTGATGCTTTCAGGTTAGAGGAATGGTTAGTTAGTAAAAGCACTTTATTTGCAAGAGTTGGATTCTCAGAACCTTTGTAAAAATGCCAGATTTGGTGGAAGATACTCTTAACTCTAAAGAGGCAGAGACAGGCATATCCCCAGGGATTGCCAGTCAGCTAGTCCAGCTTAACTGTTGAGTTCCATAGTTAATAGGAGTTGTCTTAAAGGAAGTGTATATCATTCCTGATAATGCCTTCTGGACACACCCACCCACCCACACACACACACACACACGGATACCAAAATAAAACAAAACCAAACCAAAACAACCAACCAAACAAAATCTGATGATTTCCCACTGTTAAGTTCTTTCAACCTTCATGTCTTCTCCCATCTTTTCAAAACTGCAATAAAATACACATTTGCCATCCATCTATTTTCTTATCCCCGATAACCCTAATATATATCCTTTCCACTCCCTTTTGGGCTTACTATGAAAACCACCTAATATTGATGAACGATGAGTACAGATACCAAAAAAATATTGGTACTAGTTCACAAACTAACATCAATTAATGAAGTTACTTTAAAGCTCATTTTACTTTGGAAACAGTATTCTAGCCATGCACATAGAATATTTCAGCAGATAAATTATTATCAAATGCAAAGAACAGAACATCACTTTGCTTGAGGGAGACAATATTTCTATTTTCTCTACTTATAAATTGACCATGTCCATGGATGACAAAAAAAAAATCTTTCCCTATTTCCCCATCAATGGGCCCCAAGAAAATGAGTAAGAGGCACTGGAGCAGCTACCAACTGTCCTGTACCAGTAACTGCTTTTGTGGTGTACAGCACGATGGATACTACATGATAGTGACACAATTTACTGAGAAGTTTTCTGGGCTTTTATTTCTTTGAACTCTGGTACAGTTCAGTATCAGATAGATAGAGCTTGCATAATTTTTACCCTACTACTGAAACTACTAGTACTTCTTAAAGGCAGATGTGTGGCTCTTCTCAATTGTATGCAGGTAAATCAAAGCCTTGTGTTTCCTCCTAGGGACAAGTACTTCATAGTCGAGCTGGGGGAGATATTTAAATGTACATGGCAGCATGAAGAAAGAAGAAAAGTTATCTTCTATCAGTCTCCCCTTCTTAATTTCTTAGCTATATATTGATGATTTCCCACCAATCTGAGCCATGACAGCTGTTAGGAAAAAATCAGACCTTCATTTATGGAAACCTTCATAAAACCATCAGGTATCCAGGCATGTCCTAGGTGATGACATTCTTCAGAAAGCTAGACTGTTTCCTTGAACATTTGACTATAAGCCACATGATTGTCTGTGGTCAGGGCATTTTTCAGGCACTGCCAGAAGTATGGTTGAGCCTGTGGATTTGCAGGCCACTCAAGGACAGAGCTCCTGCAGAGCCTCTTCCGGAGCTGAAGAAACTTAGACTTCTGAAGAGGCTTTTCCAAGAATATCAAGATAATCACATCCACTTTTTCATCCATGAGCCTCTGATGAGACAAGTAAAATGCCATCTTAAAACTCTCAGTCTTCGCATATTTCTGAGTCATCACAAACACTGTCTTTTTGCTGAGCTGTATGCTCTGGGAAAGGTTTTCTAGAACTGGCTGGCCTGGTAGCCAGTCTCTTTCTTCTAGACACAAATTGAAGTGTTTCTCTCTTGGATCTTCCAATTTTGCCACCAGCTCCTGCAAGACCCATTCTGTCACTGCTGAGTTTTTAGTGTCATACACAATAAAAGCATCATAACAGGACTCCATGGACTGCAGATGTTGATACCCCTTTATCTTGGCTTTCCAGAAATAATAAATGTACCACATATCCCAGAAAAAGAGGTGACTTGTTGTCATAACTACCATAAGAAAGAGGACTGACGATATGGAAACTGAGAACAGAATCAGGTTTGTGAGATCTAACTCACACGTATACAGATCCAGGGATACAACACTTTGACCTTTGTGTGCTCCTGGACCTGCACAAGTCACGTCAGTGGCCAGGTATGGAATAGTAACATCTGTATGATTAACCCACCAAACAAACCACACAGCATCACAGTTGCAAAGAAAGCGATTGTGATGTAAAAGCAACATGTTCAGATTGTTGAGGACATTTTCTGGGAAGCTAGTCTTCTGAATGACCTGGATCTTATTTGAACTGATGTCTAGATAGCGCAATTGTAAAGCATCTTCTAGAAAATATTTTGTCAACTGCCTGATTTGATTATGCTTAAGAATCAGTTTTGTGAGACTTTTGGAACAGTTGGCCAATCTCTTAGGGACAACGGTCAGCTGGTTGTGGCTGAGGTCCAAAATTTCCAAATGCTTCAGTAACTGGAGGCTGTCCCAAGAGAAAGATTTGAGCCCATTTTTAGCCAAGGAGAGAGTCTTTAGATTTGGTGGCATACCTTCAAAAACCCCAGGAGGCAAGGAATTCAGGGAATTTCTGGAGATATCTAATACCTCTAACTTGAACAGATTCTTGAAGAAGTCCAAGTATCTGTTATCACCATCTCTCCATAGAACATCTAAATGGTTGCCTCTGAATTCCAGAATTCTAAGAGAGTCACTTTCCATGGTCCTGCTGGCTGAGGTAGAGATGTCATTATCATTCATCATGAGTTTCTCCAGAAACCGTAATTTCTTGGTAAAGTTTAGCATGTGAGTAATTCCTTCTGCTTGAAAATAGTGGCTGTTACTACTTAAATCCAGAACTTTCAGACTCTGAAGCTCTTCAAAGGCTGTTGAGTAGAGTAAATCAAGCCGGTTGTTGGAGAAGTCTAAGTACTTCAGCTCTCTCAAAGGCTGGAGTTCACTGCCATTAAGAGTTTGGCCAATGGTGTTTCCTGACAAGTTGAGGCATTTGAGGAATGAAAGATGCTGAAAATCAGAGGGCTTAATAAAAAATATGTTATTTCTACTTAAGTCTAAGGTCTGCCCATATGCATGGCAGTCTGCATTCAAAGGTAAGAAAGAAGGTGGTTCTTTGTTTTTGAACCTGCAGCTCCGAGCATATTCATCATATCGGAAATAATGTAAGGCCTCAAGGACCTGGGGCCCGTGCCGGTCTACAGAAGTTCGAGCATTAGGACAGAAGCCAACTTCTCTTGACTCTTCTGAAGGGGATATCTTATTCACTGAAAGGTCTATGAGTTTGAGGTTTTTAAACTGTTTGAATATGTTGAGGTCAGCAATTTTTATGAAGTTAGTGCCAAGGTCAAGAACTTCCAGACCAGGAAGATTGCGCAATACAGAAAGGCTGGAGTTTTTCAGCTCTTTAAAAACATACCCCTTGACACGAAGAATTTTCAAGTATTTCAATGAAGAGAGGGAAGGTGGTAAAGTTATAGATGCATG
>JADRCC010149112.1:0-14592 GCA_019843855.1 Hylomyscus alleni
TTCTCACTGACCTTGATGTAGCCGTCTCCTGCCTACATGACTTCTGTTGTTTGCCCTGTTCTCTGTATGCTATATAAGCCTGGTTTTCACTTTGTACAAATTGTACTAAGATATCACACTCCCTTGTGTCGTCTGTTTGTCACTCGCTGAATTCTTTGCCTACCAGGCCAGAACTCTTATCACCCCACGGAACAAGGGGTCCCCAAAGCAACCCAGTCCGTGGTATATGGGAGTGGGGAGAGAATGTAAGGAGAATGTAAATAAGTAATCAAAAGAACAAATGTGATCAATAAAAAGGAATAATTTTTTAAAAAATACTGTTCATGTTCTCAGGGCAAAATACATCACTCTCAAGAGACTTTGAAGCAATGGATGCACCTTATTTGGGAAGGAAGGTCATAATTAAGTCTTAAACAACCTTTGAAATTTTGCAATGATTAAACAATTTACTTCTAATTAACATTTCTTCAAAGGGACCTTGAATATTTAATGACCTATAAACAAACATGAGGTGAGGTCTCTATTTAAAGGAACTGTCACCAGTTTTGTAAGGAAGACAATTCTTTTGTGAGGCTTCTATGCAGCACTTCTGTCTAAAACCAACAATGAGCAAAATATTCACCACATTTCTCCTATTTTGCTTATCCCATGGATCCCACATAAAGAACTAATCTAATTAGTTAATTAAATTAGCTTCAGCTAGCCCACAGAAAATAAGTCCCTGGAGTAAAATAGTTCTGTCTGCCCTCCCTAAACCCAAAGTCCAAGTTGATTCCCTTAATGTTCATAATTCTTGTTTTTCATGAAATTTTCTCCTAAGCTATTCATATTACACTGTTTATACTTTGCATTTTGTTTATATCTTTTCAAGTTTTTCTTTCAATTTCTCAAAGAATATCTCCTCAGGCTGGCCTCGAACTCCAGATTCTCCTGCCTCTGCCTCCTTCAGCAAATTCCCACCAGCCTGCGCCACCAGCGAAGTACAACCCACAAACCACAAGAAACTCAAGAAGAAGGAAGACCAAAATGTGGACATTTCATTCCTTCTTAAAAGGGGAAACAAAATACCCACGGAAGGAGTTGCAGAGACTAACTATGGAGCAGAGACTGAAGGAAGGACAATCCAGCCTCATATAGCTGTCTCCTGCGAGGCTCTGACAGTACCTGACTAATACAGATGTAGAGGCTCACAGCCATCCATTGAACTGAGTATAGGGTTCCCAATGAAGGAGTTAGAGAAAGGACCAAAGGAGCCGAAGAGTTTGCAGCCCCTTGGGACAAACAACAATATGAACTAACTAGTACCCTCAGAGCTCCCAGGGACTCAACCACCAACCAAGGAGTACACATGGTGGGACTGATTGTTCTGGCAGCATGTGTATAGTAAAGGATTGCAAAGTCGATCATCAATGGGAGGAGAGGTCCTTGGCTCTGTGAAGGTTCTATGCTCCAGTGTAGGGGAATGGCAGGGCCAATAAGTGGGAGAGGGTGGGGTGGCAAGTAGGGGGAGGCAACAAGGGTTTGTTCTTGTTGGGTTTGGGGGGTCTTTTTGTTCTGTTTTTTTTGTTGTTTGTTTGTTTGGGGTTTTTTGGGGGAAGGGAAACTGGGAAAGGAGAAATCATATGACATGTAAATAAAGAAAATATCTAATAAAAAAGAAAAAAATATTTCCTCAATGTAGGTATGAAAATTAACTTACAGCTATACTTACCTAGAAATTAGAAAACACAATTAATGTGGTGAATTCAAAAGTACTTTGTAAATGTCCTAAACTAATATTTATGGATAATAATGGTGATACCAGTGACAATGAGGTCTTGATGTTACTACATGATTATTACTGACTGAAAAGCCTTGGCTTTTTACCTTCAGTGCTCACCCTGTTCTTACTAAATCTTTAATAGTAAGGAAATATGGGCACTGGACCAATACCACTTTAAACAACTCAATGGAATTGGATATATTAAATATAATCTGTTCCTAATCACATAATGAATTAAACATTGTGTCTGCTATATCCAAACTTGAGAGTTAAGGATGCTTGACTCTTGCAACTGACCTTGATGTATTCTACACACACTAAGAGATAAAGTTCTGTTATAAATTATAAGCAATAAACATAATTAGAAAGAATAATAATTCAATTATAGGTGTACATCAAGCCAAGGTGAGAGGGCATTGATTTGTTTCCTAAGACACTTCCTTATTTCAGCACAGAGGCATTCTTCTGTCAGCCCCCTTAGGGATATTATCAAAGTGAAAGCTCTTCTTCCATTTCTGGAAGTCTAGTTCTGTGGTTCTGAGTGAGAAATGATCTCATGCCACTCTTTTCTCATACAAGGACCTGTGTAAAGCAAAACCTCTCCTTTTGAAGATGAACTACCAATTATTTTCTGTTTTCTATCAGATCATTTGAAAGGGTACAGAATTGGAATAAAGTTTGTTTTTCAAGGATGAGAATATTTCCTTTGTGATTTTACTGAATAAGGACCTATGGGAGATGTTGAGATGTCTCTTCAGGTAAAGGCACTTGACCTGAATTTTATGTGGGACATGCATGTCAGAAGGAAAGGACAGACTCCCTAAAATTGTCTTCTGACACTCCACAACATTAAAGTACACACATGTGCACATGAATGCACACACACAGACACATACACACATACAC
Organism: Hylomyscus alleni; assembly: GCA_019843855.1. Classification (NCBI taxonomy): domain Eukaryota; kingdom Metazoa; phylum Chordata; class Mammalia; order Rodentia; family Muridae; genus Hylomyscus; species Hylomyscus alleni. The sequence continues at coordinate 2,669 of JADRCC010149112.1, forward strand.
ACACACACACATTTTTTATAAATTTAAAAAGGTTCTCTAACTATTGTTGGATAAATGCCTTGCAATAATGTTGAGAAAAAATTCCACAAAATCTTGTTTGTAGACCCTTCTCTGGGTAGGAAAAGCTGTGGAGAATTCAACAACCATATACAAGGCACTATGTGGTGAGACAGAGCCACAAATTTTCATACTATTTGCAAAGCACTGGGACAAATTGAAATATGAGGACTATATTAGCTAGCTTCAGTGATCAACTTCACATAGACTAGAGTCATCTGAACTGAGTCTCAGCTGAGGTCTATGAGAGATTGTCTTAATTAATGAGCTATATGGGAGGCCCCAACCCTCTTTGGTGACACAATCCCTAAGAAATGGGCCTGGAATGTATGTTTTAAAAACTAACCAAGCATAAGCTAGAGAGCAAAAATATAAGCAGTTTTTCCTCCATGGTTCATGCTTCTACTCTGGCTTGAGTTGCTGCCGTGAAATCTCTCAATGACAGTTAAAGACCTAGAAACTTAAGATGAAATAAACCCTTTCCTTGCCATTACTATTGATCATGGCATTTATGATAGCAACTGTAATAAAATTTGAACAGGGCTACTTATTTAAAAATAATTACATATTTTTAACTGTGACATCAGAACATTAAAACATATTAGGTGTCCTTCAAAGGGCAGTGCTCTGTGAAAGGCACAGATTAAATGTCCTGGATAAAATAAAGCTTTATAATTGTGCAGATAGGAAATGACAGCAGCTAACTAGGCTTTGCCTAGGGATATACATAAAAGTCACATACCAAAGTTGATAGTAGAGTAGGATCCCAAGAGCAAAACATCATTCTCCAAAAATGAGAACACTATTTAGCATGTTAAAAATATTCGACCAGGATGGCCTTTCCTTTAGTCTCTGCTCCACTCTTTGTCCCTTTATTTCCTTTAGATAGGAGAAATTCTGGGTTAATATTTTTGAGATGGGTGGGTGGCCCCATCCCTCAACTGGTGGCCTTGCCTAACCTCTGGATATGGTCTCTACAGGTTCTCTCTCCCCTTTGTTGGTTATATCAACTAATGTCATCCCCATTGAGTCTTGGTACTCTCTTGCTTTCCTGGTAACTGAAACTTTATGGTTGCTACCCTAGTTTCCCCATCCCTCATTGCTACACACCTCTGTTCAATTTCCTTACCCACTGTACATCTCTCCATCTTCTCCTACACCTGGCCCTGCCCCCTTTTTCCCTCCCCCTTCTCTCTCCCTCTCAATGTCTCCCTCCCTCTATCTTCTGTGATTATTTCATTCCCCCTTCTAAGAAGGACTGAAACATCCACACTTTGGTCTTCCTTCTTCTTGAGTTTCATGTGGTCTGTGAGTTGTTTTGTGGATATTCTGAGCGTTTTGCCTAATATCCACTTATAATTGAGTATATAACATGTGTGTTCTTTTGTAACTGTGTTACCTTACTCAGAATGATATTTTCTAGTTCCATCCATTTGCCTGTGGATTTCATGAACTCATTTTTAATAGGTGAGTAGTACTCCATTATGTAAATGTACAACATTTTCTGTACCCATTCCTCTGTTGAAGGACATCTGGGTGGTTTCCAGCTTCTGGCTATTATAAATAAGGCTGCTATGAACATAGTGGAGCATGTGTCCTTATTACATGTTGGAGCATCTTCTGGGTATATGCTCAGGAGTGGTATAGCTGGGTCCTTAGGTAGTACTATGTCCAGTTTTCTGAGCAACCTCCAGGCTGATTTACAGAGTGGCTGTACCAGCCTGAAATCCCACCTACAATGAAGGAATGTTCCTCTTTCTTCACATCCTCACCAGCATCTGCTGTTACCTGGGTTTTTTATTTTAGCCATTCTGACTGGTGTGAGGTGAAATCTCAGGGTGATTTTGATTTGCATTTCCCTGATGACTAAGGATGTTGAACATTTCTTTAGGTGCTTCTCAGTCATACTGCTGATGCCAAAAAGTGCTTGCTGACAGGAGCCTGGTATAGCTGTCTCCTGAGAGGCTCTGCCAGAATCTGACCAATGCAGATGTGGATACTTGCTGCCAACCATCAGACTGAGCACAGGGACTCCAATGAAGGAGTTAGGGGAAGAACTGAAGGATCTGAAGGTGTTTGCAACCCCATAGGAAGAACAACATCAACCAACCAGACCCCCAGAGCTCCCAAAGAACAAACCACCAACCAAAGAGTACCCATAGCTCCAACCACATATGTAGCTGAGGATGGCCTTATCTGGGATCAATGGAACGGGAAGCCCTTGGTCTTGTGAAAGTTCCATGCCTCAGTATAGGGAAATGCTAGGGTGGTGAGGCAGGAGTGGGAGAGCACCCTCATAGAAGCAGGAGGAGGAGGATGGGTTAGGGGTTTTGTGAAGGGGACCAGGAAGGGAGATAACATTTGAAATGTAAATAAATAAAATAACCAATAAAAATTACTCAACCAGGGTCTGTGATAAACAAGGGCCCCAAAATGGAAATAAAACTCCTATCCTCTGAGAATTTGGAGTCTAGGAAAGAAGACATATATAAAACAGATATTCACTCAACAGATATTTATTGACAATCTACTGTGTATAACTAAACTAAGGATATGCCTGTTAAGATTTTTATTTATACCTATACCCAATGGAGAAGATAGATAATTTAGTAAGCAATTATAATGAAGTTATGATTGAAGAACCAAGGAGGGAATGAATCTACCCTAGTTTATGCTATACTCATAGATCAGTGCTTTGCTCAGTCATTATCAAAGAAGCTTCCTCCTGTAGCAGATGGGAATAAATACAGAAACTCATAGCCAGGCAGTCTATAAGAAGTGAGAGACTTTGAAAGTTTCAGCCCTATACAGGATGTGTCCATCAATATCCTCCCCCACCAAGGCTCGGGGAACCCTAAGGAAAAAGATGCAAAAAGAGGGTATGGAGAACACCAAGAAAACAAGGCCCTTTAAATCAACATGATCAGCGTTCCTATGAGCTCACAGACACTGAGGCAGCATCCATAGGACCTACACATGCTTGAACTAGATATTCTGTGTATATATTATAGCTTACATTTTAGCATTTTATGAGATCCCTGAGTGTTTAGACAAGTGAGCCTGATGCTTTTTTCATTAATTAATTAATTTGTTTATTTACTTTACATCTCGAACACAGCCCCCTGCTCTCCTCTCCTCTTAGTTCCACCCTTCCATACTTCCAACTATGACAATTATCGACTGAACCTCTGGAACTGTAAGCCAGCCCCTGGTAAAATGTTTGCCTTTATAAGAGTTGCCTCAGTCATAGTGTCTCCTCACAGCAATGAAATTCTAAGACAGGTAGTAAATCGGAGATAAACAAAAGGTTATATATCTGTAAAAAAATAAAAACTTGAAAAATTATTGCTGTCCCCTACCAACAGTCTAAAAGGGAGTGATCAGTTAGTGTGGATGGAGACTCAGACTAACCAAATGCAGAGAGAAAGAGATGTTCTGACTCTACAGTGACTTCAAGCATTTTAGTTTTCTGGAGTAGTCATCCTTGTTGGGGTGAGCTGTCTGATGATGAAACTGCTCTGAGTTATCCCTGCTCTTTGTAAGTAGCTCTTCATGCACTCTTCTGTTATTAATCACAATTAAAAAAAATAACTCGTTGATTCACACTGGATATTGGTGTAGTTGTTACTTTGGTCTCTCATGGGTTCCTTCTCTGGGGTGAGTAGATATGTGCATTGTCTCTCTAGGAAAAGTCTGTCATACAAAAGATAAAAATGACATCAACCAATGATGTTATCAAGCTGTGAATCCTACAAACTACAAGACTAACCTACTAGACAAGATGTGCCCATTTGTGTGGTAGTGGCACTACTATTATGGAGATATTGAACAACTGGTTTCTGTAAACCTGGTCAAAAAATCATGGCAAAGGAGGTCATAGACCATAGGAGAGAACTGATTTTATATCAGTTTAGACAAACTGATAAAGCATCAAACTCCCTTTGAAATATTTATGTTAATACTCATAGATAAATTAGATAGTGAGCCTTAATCAGAGAAGCCTCTATTGCCAGTGGAAGGAGAGAAATTCAGAATCCTGATTTCACAAGCCAATAAGAATAAGTAATGGATAAGGGCTCAGCCTTAAATAAGACATGTGTATAATCCTTGTATGGCACAAGGAACATTTCTGAAGAAGGAAAAAATATAAAAATTGGATAATAAGGAGAAGGGCTTATCATGTTCTGGATAACTGAAATCATAAACTCACAGCAGGTGAAGACACCTGCACTGAGTCAAAAATGAGCATGTCAACACTGAAGCATACATGTAGAAAAAGACGAAGGGACCCTATACCTTGCTGCTCAACTATTTGGTACAGATGGATTCAAGAAAAGGGTGATTTGTTGTCTTCAGCCAAGTACCCACTGATTGCTCCACCAAGTTCCAATATACAGTCCCAATCCAATTGCCACCAAGAAGAGCCTGTTAAACTAAATGGGACATAAAAACAATCCAAAAGTTATAAATTTAGGAAAGGGAACCATAATAAGCATAAGAGGATAGCAGAGAGATGGGGAGAGTGGAGATAAATAGTAACCATAATTCATTGTATGCATGTATAAATTGTTAAATAATTAATTTTAAAAAGTTACTGTTGCCTAGTGCAGAAAAGATTTTATTGTTTAGTGTTTGGAGTCAATGCTGTTGGAATACCTAGAGTAGACTGCTCATCTGCACTAGACCGATCTCAAAATTATCACATTGAAATCAGCATAAAATAAGTCTAGTAGTGAATGGAGTAAGTAATGTATAAGTGCTCAACCCTAAGTAAAACGTGTGTTCCATCCCTGTATGGCACAAGGAACATTTCAGGAGTAGAAAGAATGTAAAGGCAAATGATAGGGAAATGAGCTTCCTTGGTTTTTCTCATATTTCTTCAAAAATGAACAAGTGTTAAGATACTACTAAGTTTGTATGTATAGTTTGTATATGTGTGTGTGTGTGTGTATACAAACTATATGTACAAACTATATATATATAGTATATATATACAAACTATATATATATATATACTCAAGGAATTCTAGTAGAGAAATATTGGCCCCATATTCAGACAGGAAGAATAATCTGGGTGCAAGTTACCAAGAAGAATATGAATATGTGCTTTCTAAGTAAGAATGTGAAAGGAGAGCATGAAACAGAGTGAATTGGAGTAAGGGGATTAGAGGAAGAGGCTACTGACCCTTCACTGCTTCCTCTAAATCACAGAAAGGATCATGCAGTAAATTAAGAGCTACATCATTTAAAATTCTGGCCCTCTGTGGTAAAAAGAAGCAAGCACAATATCTAGCATGTAGGCCATGTTATACAGCACTTGGAGAACCTGGAGAAAATGCTCCAGACACCATAGCACTGCATATATGGAGAAGTTTCCATTCCAAGGTCCTGAATAGAAAAACAGCATTATAAAGACCTTAGGGAAATACTTTTCACTCCCTAAAGATAAACCAAGAAAAGAGATCAATATAAACAGTGATTTATTGTTAGGCATGATGGCATATGCCTGTAATCCTAACACTTGTGGATCTGCCACAGAATACACATTTCAAGTAAATCTGGGCTTACACAGAGAGGCCCTGTCTTAAAAGCAACAAAATAACAACACTTTCACTGCTTTACTGAGAAGGGTACCTTGAATTCCTTAGCATCTCATTCATAGATTACAAGACAAATATCTTTAAACAGAGAGAGAGAGAGAGAGAGGCAGAGACAAAGTATGCTTCCCTCTCTTCAACTCAAACAAGTTGACAAGTGTGTACCAAAAAGATCTCATAGATAGACACCATACGATCCTGTCCTGAAAAAAGAAGTCATTGCTCTGGTCAGCAACGATGGACACTTGACACCCTTTGGGCCTCTAATAAAAGCTAAGGCCTAAGAATTGCTAAGAACTGACAGAGGAGTTAGGAAAATGGAATGATACCAGCCCTGAGCAGTAGTCAGCAGGAAGTATCAACAGCAGTACTACTACCCAGGTTAAACCTGCTTAGGCAATACGCAACTTTCTATGGCTTTAATATCCTGGTTGATGGTGGAGAACAACTGCTAAGCTAACCACCATAGTCCAGCTGTTCCCAATCTCTGGGTCACAACCCCCCTGGAGGACATGCAGCTCTTTCACAGGGATCACATATCAGATATTTGCATTATGATTAATAACAGTAGCAAAATTACAATTGTGAAGTATCAACAAAACAATTTTATGGTTGGGGTCATGACAACATGAGGCATTGTATTAAAGGATCCCAGAATTAGGAAGATTGAGAGCCTCTGTCAGAGTCACTGAATGATTTCTCAGCTTCAGGTGTTTCTTTTTGTCATAATTTCCTTTGGTTACCATGTATGCTAAGGACTATAGATTACATTCAACACTCCAGGGATGCATTCCTAACAATTTAATTAAAATTCGAGACACAGTTCCTCACTTACACAGCAGCATTTATCCTATTCAACAGTTGCATGTGGCTAATGACTTGCTGGGTAATACAGACACAGCACATTTCATTCACTGCCAACATTTCTGTCAAACAGCGATATCCCAAAATTTGGGCTCTAATACTGCCTAATATTGTGTTTGGAGGCAAGCTCTTTTAACTCCATGATCCTGTCTCCTTATCTGTGAAGGAAAATACTAAGAGAATGTGCTTCACAGATAAGGCTGAGTGGAATCCTGTGGAGAGCATGCTCAGCAGAATCCCTGACACATGGTGGAAATGATAGTCATCATTAAAATAAACAAAAATCCTTGGAAGGGCATAGCCAGCATGCTGCCTCACTGGCAAGCTCCCCACAGCCATCCATGGGGAAATACTGGGCCAATGACGATGACTCATCCTGCTAGCCAAACAGTTGTCTAAGAAGTGCAGTTGCCCTGTTTTACATCAAGCACAAGGAGAGCCGAATGCCTTCAATTCATAATCTCTCCCAGAAAAAGAAACCTGGAGTCTGCTGGTAAACTCCAAAAAGTGCCAAATTATTTTAATTTCATAAGGATGAGCTTTGAAAACATGAGCAAGGCAAAAAAAAAAAAAAAAGAGCCAGGTTTAAGTTAAGTTTGGGGATTTTTAAGTAACAGATAAATTACCTCAGATTAAAAACTGGCCAAGGGAAGAGGTGACCTCATGGGATTGATGAGCTGGGAAGCATTTGTATTCAGACAATGACATTTTCCCATATGTTTTTAATTAGCACAACCCTAGTTACATTTGCAGGAGAAAGCCTGAAGCTGACTTTCGAGCTGACATGAATTATTATTGGCAGTCCTAACAGCATCAACTGGGTCTGGAATCTATCGCCTGTGGTTGACCACATTATTTTATATCAGGCCCTGATATTCTTCCATCCTCTGTCCCCTCTGACTGGCTTTCAAACTAACTCTCACCCATGACCTTCCTGGCCCTGCACTTGAGATCACAGCACTTCCCATCTGTTTGACCCACATCTCCAGCCACAGGCCTAGTACTCGTGCTGTTCTCTCTTGCAGCTTAACTTCCTTTCTTCAACTCGCACCAAGAAGGCTTTTGGCCCTCATTTCTCCACTGAGACTATCTGAGGTAAGTGTGGCCAAGTCCCGTTGCATTTCCTGATTTTCATTTTCTTCAGCTCTTCATCAGTTTTTAGAACAGTTGGTAACACCTTCCTCAAAATTTACCTTTTGTTCATGAGGCTGCCTCAGTTCTAGCTCCTGGTTTTCTGCTCACTTCCTGGGCCTCTCTATTTTCATCAACATTCTTTGCATAACAGTCAGCAAACACGTTCACACTTCAACTTGTTACTCTTCTGCCTGAAGACTGCAAAAATATTTTTTTTCTGTGTTTATCGTGAAAGACTATTTCCTCATGTAGGCCAGCAGGACCTGTGATCTGACCATAATTCCCTCAGATGACTGGATACCCTGCCCTTCAGCTGCCCTCCCTGTCTGCTTTTTTCTTCCACATATCCCAAGTTCATCCTCATCTCACAAACACCACCTCCTCTGCTGTCTACCTGGACTCATCCTTTCACTTCTCCTCACAAGGCAGGTGATAGCTTATTAACACTGCAAACCCAATGAATGTCCTTTCCTCTGAAAGACAAAAATCTGGCCTGATCTGGAAGTTAGAGTTTTATAGCCTTTATCCAATTTGATGATGATGTCCATATATTTTGCTGGTGAAATATTAACATGTTTGACTTTCATATATCATTTCAATCCTTGTTGAGGATGTTGCATAATATAAAATATAATCTTTCTACAATTTTAGAAAAGTACGGAATTGTTACTCATATTGGGATTGGTGTCACAGGTTTGAATTATTCCTTAGTTCACATATCAGAAACACAACATTCTGAAAAGGGAAATTAATTTTCCCAGGTAACATAGCTTTGATGCAAATTCATAGCTCCTATTCCTTTTATCAATGCTATTCCACTTTTCTATGTAAGGTACTAGCACATATCTATGAAATCCTGCAAGAGAAAGTCCTTGGCAATGGTTTTTCTCACATAAAAGCAGTCTGAACGAGATCAACTCTTAATTACTAAGCTCAATAGATGCCCAAAAGATGAATTAAATGGGTTACAGTTACAAAATATGTTTTGGGAATAGGGTGGGGCATAAAGAATGATTAGAATATAGAGAAATATTCTGCATTCTCCTTATTCTGTTAATATCTATATCAGTAATAAAGAAATCAGAACATTTTAAAAATAACTAATTGTAAATCCATGGGAATAAGGAGGTACAATTTTCGACTCTCAGATGACAGAAAACTGTCATCAGAAGTCAGTCTGAGAAAGCATGTGAGAATTGTGTGGGTAAAGACGACTTCCACTCAGTGACCATCTCAGTTGAATGTTTATCTCTCCTTGTCTTATTCCACTGTTTTCTTGCTCTCAAAAATGTTCCCACTTCATCCTTATGAACCTCCTATGTCTAAGTATATTTGGCTTGGTCCAGCATATAAGAAAGAAAATCACTGTCACAGAATTTTCCCTGTCCAATTGCATTAATGCAGAGGAGGCCTGTGATTGGACAGGGAAAAGGGAGGCAGAGCTAAGAGTTGCACGGAGAAAAAGAGAAACAGAGAGGTCGGAGGAGGAGAGAGAACCAGAATGGAGGGCAACATGGTGTTATCAAAAGGTTAGAATAATTGGGTTAAAGCTTTATCATTATCAATTGGCTCTGAAAGCATTGTATTGGCATCTTGTAAATTGTGATTTTATGGATACATAAATCTAATTGGTTAACTACAAGGTTAAGAGTCTTAATTCTACTGGGTAATTATGTTTTGAGATGACTGACTGTGGCTGACCCGGGGATGTTGTGGAACTCAGGACCCCTGCCCTAGAGATGGCCCAGTGAGAACCCTGTGGCCTGTGGGGGTAGAGAGTTTGTGGGCCAAGAGAAGGCGCAAGTGAGATCACCTAGCATGGGGGCTAGTTCCAGAAAGCAACAACAAGAGCTACAGCAACAACAGTTGGCAGCAACAAGAACTCAGGAGCATGGTCTGACCCCGCGGAGAGTTGGCAGGTTCACTTTTTTAATATTTCCTGCAACAAATCACAAACCAACATTGTCATCAATGGTACAAGTTGGAGGCTTCCAAAACAGCTGTTTACCTTGGTTACATCCCCCCTCCAAAGGCAGAATGGAAGTGCCTATTGCTAAAGGCACCACTGTGCTTTGAGTACAGGAATCAGAGGCCCCAGATCTTGATCTAACCTGAAAGACTAAGGACTAACTTTCATGGTATGAGAAGTCACTGTACAAGCTTCCAAAAGAGAGAAACAACCAACAGCCATAGGCAGTTAGCATGCCTATGGATCACAACAATGAACAACAAAACATGATAACCCTAAGGGTTCTGTAGTGTCATGCACATCTTGGCAGCAATCAACAGCTCTCTAAGTAGACTCATTCAACCTGAAGAAAATCATAACTGGTACTACTAGAAAGCTAGCCAACTGCCCTGGGCTAGTGAAGTCATGGGTCTCAGAGGAGAACCTGAAACTACTGATGTACTAAACCAGTATATTCTCTGACTGCATTCAAAACATTTGTCATTGTACCCAAGCAAAAATGTAGTCTTCATCCTTCATCAAGAAAAAATTCTACAGCAGATGGAGATCATTGCAGAAAACTGCAACCAGTGAAAATGCAGAGTTGCAAGAGCACAGTTCTTAATGGACCCATCTACAAAATAACTCTTGTACCTATGGCTCAGAAGAGGGTTCAGTAAGAGCCAGAGCATCAGGGAGTATGCTGTTAAATTGTGTCTCCTAGAAATGGCAGTAGTGACAACTATTAACTCTTGCCAACATGACTACTTAAACATGAGCTTAATGAGGACAACAACAATAGACATACCACAGTGGATGGGGTAAAGCCCATGAGGCCTCAATCCTACACAAAGTACAATAGGCATATAAGGAATATTGTAAGTGGAAAGAATATTCTTCCCCAAGAAAAGCACACCAAGTGATTATCCAAATACCAAAAGGTCATCTCGGAAATAGATACAGATAAGTACAATTAGACCATTATGCAGACCGAGCAAGTTGCACTTATATATTTAGAAATATATATTTTATAAATGTTTTATATATATATATATATATATATATATATATATATATATATATATATGAGACCATGAATTAAATGAGAGAAAAGAAGGTAGGGTGCATGGAAAGGTTAGAGGGAGAAAATAAAAGGAAGAAATGATATAATCATAATCTCAAAAAATGAAAAAATGCAATTAGTCTAAGAAAGCATGAGTATTACCTTGAAATATGAGCACTTACTTTATAAACAATCTCCCCAAGGAAAATGTTCAGTTTCAGAAGGTATGTCTATACATGATTCTGTGAAGCATGGTTTTTAGACAAAATACCTGATATAATTAATCTTCTTTTGTTCCAAATTTTCTAGTACTTTGGGGAAAAATAATGTCACAGTACTTAATGTATTTGTTCCATTAGTGAAAAACTAATCAGAAAATTAAAAGATAACAGTTAAAACAGGGTCATTTGATGCTTCAAAGAAAATATCCAATAATTATTTGATTTTCTTGATCCAATTCATGAGATTTAAGAAACACTTTGGATGTCAATAATACTAAAGCTCATGCCCATGTGAATTTAACTAAATTTTAACGTTAAAATCAATATCTAAGCGAAGGTTTTTTCAAACTAGCAATACAAATAGAAAACAGCTAGATCTCTCTGTGTCACTATAAAAACATTAGTTTAATAAACTTAAGAAACCTGCTGAGCATAAATGTACTTTGATCTGTGGTGCATATTCAATTAATAAAAATGTAAATGTCTACCCACCAAAATAGCAATAGCACATTTTAAAGATTTGTAAGATAATTGTCGTGTGTGTACACCCAGCATGTGAGTGCAGCTGGTGCCCATGGAGACAAGAAGGGTGCATCACATTCCAGGAGCTGGAATCACAGGCAGTCATGTGCTCTCATTTTGAGTGCTGACAACAAAACTGGAGTCTTCTGTATAAGCAGTGTCTGTTCTTTACTGCTGAGCCTTCTACTTAGCCCATACACTTTTAAATTTACAAATATTTTATCTGTTCCTAATTGTATTTCAAATCGATTGTAAGAAGCTAAGTTCACAAGAAAAGTATTCAAATGTCAATACATGTTTTCTAAATTTTATGGCCATCTTGAACTACATTTTGTATACTTTTAATCATTTAAAAAAAAACTTACTTTGAAGCCCACCTAGGAGTCATAAAACTCATATGAAATTCATATGAAATCCTTATGAATCACTCATCAAATGTATCTTGGTGCATCTTGTTTAAAGTAAGCTAAAATCTTAATCTGAGTCTTCACCAAAAAAAAGATCAAGAGAGCCATAAA
>JADRCC010149118.1:0-11334 GCA_019843855.1 Hylomyscus alleni
ATTATTCATTTTTTCCTTGCATTATTAGAGCTCAGACTTTGGGGTACTATTTTATTTTATTTTTAATCTGTGGCATTTAGCATCATCTGATATCCAATGACTGCTGAATTTAATTGTAGATAAATTGAGGTTTTTGGAGAGTTAACCTAGAAAAATGGTATTCATATAAGGAAACTGCTTATATTTATGATGTATATTAAAATCGAATGTTTGCATGTTTAAAGGAGTCCTGAGTGAGCCTTTATATATGTAAAAACAGGCTGGCAGTGTTTTCTGAACAATAGTACTTGCTGTTCTCCCCAAACCTCCATTTAGTTTTGACACACTAAATGCCATTAATATAAATGCTAAGTGGTTTGGTTGCCAGGAAATTCTACTTGGAGACTGTAGTTGGAGGAGTCACTAAGTAATTATTAAGAGGTAGTTTCTGTTTTCCTAATCCTTCCCTCTGCTGTTGTGTGTATAAAACTTGTATGAATAACATCTGCTTTATTGGAAATTGGTGAACATTCATTGAGTTTTAATTGCTTATATATATGTGTGTTTTTTCTTTCTCTCTACCTCACATTGCGAGTGTGTGTGTGTGTGTGTGTGTGCGTATGTCTGTGTATATGAACATGTACTTGTAGAGTCCAGAAGTGTAAATCTGTGTTGTTTCTCATGTGACATCTACCTTGACTTTATACATATATACATAAATACATACATATACATGTATATGTATATATATGTTTTATTTATTTTTGAGGAAATTTCATTCATATAAAAACTAGGTATTATGATCATATTTACCTCTCCCTCAGTCCTCTCCAATATTGTTCTTCCAAGTTTCTGTTCCTAATTTCTTTTAAAATAACCCAGTGAACCCAGTCCTGCTCATATGTGTGTGAGTATAAGACCATTCACTGAAGCATGGGTGACCTACTAAACAGCCCATACTCCTAAAGAAAAACGACTCTTCGTCCCCTAGCAGCTATCAGCTGCCAAAGCTGCTCCTGAGTCTCTTTCTTATCTATGCTGGCAAGTTGGCTGACTTGATCTCATGCAGTTCTCGTGATAGTAATTGCAGCCACCTTCCTTTTATGACAGAGGGCCTTTCAGTGGTGTGGATCTCACTAAGAAGCTAGACTGTCAACATCCAGAGATATGCTTGCTTTTTCCTCCCCAGTGCTAGATTTACAAGCACACACCATTGTGCCTTCCTTGCCTTTTTCATAAAACAAATGAACAAAAAACAAACAAAATAACCCAACATAGATTCTAAGGATCAAAGTCAGATCCTCATACTTAAGACAGTGTACCTACTGAGGTGTATCCTCAGTCTCCCTTATACCCATTTCTTAAGATATGATTCCATTATGTAGTGAAAGCTGTCCTCAAACTATAATCCTCCTGCTTCTATATCCTGAGTCTCAGGGTTCTACCAGTGCAGCAGTATACTATCATAGCATCTTTCTACTGTTACTAAAATGTGGTGCAGGCAGTTTTCTTCTCACATCTAGTGACAGAGCAGCAGTGGTAGGAATGACAGAACATGTATTGCAGCTCCACCTCTGTTTTAAAAAGTACACTATATGGAGTCCATTGGGAAATTTATATATTTGTACTATAACTATAATTTTTTGTTTTTTTTTTGTTTGTTTGTTTTTGTTTTTCAGAACAGGGTTTCTCTGTAGCCCTGGCTGTCCTGGAACTCACTCTGTAGACCAGGCTGGCCTCGAACTCAGAAATCTGCCTGCCTCTGCCTCCCAAGTGCTGGGTTTAAAGGCATGTGCCACCACCGCCCGGCTACTTTATAATTTTTTTAAGACCTAAATGAAGGGTGAGGCAGTTTACCTACAATTTCCTCTGAGTTCCACTCTTGTACAATGTGGCTCAAGTTGTCACATGAAGCTGGCTCTCATGAAGCAAGATCAGTCCATGTTAGGAGAGTACACGGCTTTAGGATTTGTCTTCTTTTACTAGTTTGTTAATGATCTCAGTACCTAGGGCTTCAAGGCTCCTTTTTGAACCAGTTTCCTTTAGAAACTGGATCCTAGGTTTCTCCCATTTTGTTCTTGCTTTATAGGGACTATCTCTCAGATAAACCAGGGCTTTCAACAACACAGATAATAGTATCATTTGCTTTCTTTATGATAGCTTTACTTCTCAGATATTTAAAAGGACATTCCATTCTGTCAGGCTGCATAAATAGCGAAGTGCTATTGAACATCACATCTACTGCAATTTGGTAGTGATTATTGTATCTCAAGTCTGCCCTTAAGTGACTTGAAATCTGAATGTTGCTTTGCTGTTTGTAATGCCACCTATTTTTGATTAACATGAGAAATCCAAGTGATTATCTCATAATAACCATCATGGTTAGGACTGTGTATATCACAGTCTTTGTTTGAAAGGACTTTTCTTTTTTGCTTTGATATTTTAGAATCTGTTATAAATGTTGCCTTTTGTAGAATAGACCACTATTACATGTAATGAAAGCATCTGAAGAAAAATACCTAATTTAGATTCAGATAAGATGGACTGCTACACTGATAATCTTGAGTGGGGGGCACTAAGCAACATTGAGAAGAGACAGTATTCCCCAAGAAAGAGAGAAAGAAGGCAATCAGTTTTGTCCTTTGCCTTTGGCAAATACAAACAAATGCCCCTCTGTCCAGGCTATCATTATAGTGAACAAAATTCCTAGGTGGGTTCTCTACACTGAAATACTTAGAAACTGGACAATGTTCATGCTTTGCTATAAGTCTGTTCTTATCAAGGACCCACTAATTTCTTCTTGCATCCCTTTTTCCAGCCTTTCCTTTCTTCCCTCCATTTTTATTTGTCTTTTCACCCTCTCATCTTTTCTCTTTTCCTCCACATGGTTGTCTTTCCTTTCCCTCACCCACTGTGCCCTGGATCAAGCCCAGGACCTCAGGCACGTTCAACAAGCACTCTATATCTATCTGATCCTCACCTGATTAGCTTTCTGCTGATTTCTGGTTAGCTCATGGTCTGATATCTTTTCATAAGTACCAACCTTCTAAAGAGGATCTGTAAAGGACATTGTATTTTTGTATTGATAGGTTCTAGGATTCTGGATAGATACAATGGTGCCCTCACTCTCAAGTTATCTTCATAAAATGGTGTGGTATTTTCATATAAACACATCCTGTATACTTTCAAGCATACCCAGATGACTTATAATGCATTCTGCAATGTGAATATTATACAAATAGTTGGCACACTTGATTGTTTCACTTTATTGTTTAGGGAGTCCTGATAACCAAGGCTCAGACTGTGCTTATTCACTGTGTAATCTCCAGTAACTATATATCAAGAACTCAGAGACACATCTGATTAATGCATTGGTAGATAAAGGAAGATGATCTCCAGCAATATCTATATTTGGCTTTACATGTGTGTTAGGACATATGTTATCTTTTGCTCCTAAATACAGAAAATAAATGCTATCATTGCAAATTGGGAAGCACTTTTATTCTATATACCAGTGTGGAGACTAAGCATCATACTATTGAACTGAGTTAGAAGTTTAAGGATTGTAAACCACTTCAGCACCTTCAATCCTTTCTCTAACTCCTCCATTGGAGACCCCGTGCTCAGTCCAATGGTTGGATGTGGGCATCTGCCTCTGTATTTCTCAGGCTCTGGCAGAGCCTCTCAGGAGACATAGGAAGAACAATAATATCAACCAAGCAGACCCCTAGAGCTCCAAAGGTCTAAACCACCAACCAAAGAGTACACATGGAGGGACCCATGGCTCTAACTGCATATGTAGCAGAGGATGGCCTTATTGGGCATCAGTGGGAGGAGAGACCCTTGTTCCTGTGAAGGCTTGGTGCCCCAGTGTAGGGGAATGCCAGGGTGGTGAGGAGAGAGTGGGTGGGTTGGTGGGGGGATACCCTCATAGAAGCAAGGGAGGATGGGATAGGGGGTTTCCAAGGGTGGGGGAATGGGAAAAGAATAACATTTGAAATGTAAATAAATAAAATATCCAATAAAACATTAAAAACAAAGAAATTTAAGGATTTACCGAAGAAGCTAAGTAAGGCAACTCTTTAACCAGTATTTCTGTATGCAGACATCTCAGACACTTACTGTGATGTCACAAACTTTCATCAGTTATGACCCTCGAATCCTTTCATTGTTTTTACTTGTGTAGAGCCCATTAATCCCAATGAACAGTGTGTTAAGTACAGGATTAAGCAGGTGTGTTTTAGTACCTGTTGCCCTCTAGGACTGGGAATTTTCAGTGGGCTAAATTTATGTATATATAGGAAAAGTATTAGGGGTGATATTAAGTAATGTACTTTCATGACTTTCTAAGTTAATCCTTTTTGTATTATATCACCCCACAATCGTGATTTCTGGACACTGGGGTTAGTGGTTTCCTATAATCTGGAAATTTTTTTTAATCTAGATGAATTTGCTCTTTTTTTTTCAAATGGAGTTTACTATTTTTGTTATTTTAGGCATCTTGGCTGTGATAACAAGAATCATGAATGGCTAGGGAGATGGTTCAATGGATGAGGCACCATACATGCATGAGGATATTATAATGTGAGTTCAAATATCCATAAGTCACATAGAAGCTGAATGTATAGTCTGATCATCTATAATTTCAACACACCTATGAGGAGATAGGAGGCAGAAATGAGAGAATCCCTGAAACTCAGGGGTCAACTAGCTTGGCATACACAGTAGCAAACATGATAGCCTGTGTCAAATAAGGTTTACAATGAGAAGCAACACTTATACACTCTGACCTATACACATGCCATAGCTGCTGTACTCACATATTTAAATGCCATGTCTCATTCACAAACACACTGCACACACATTCACAACCCCAGCCACCCACCTATATACACATACACAATAGTGAACTAGGAATGTGTTATTGCATTGAAATCAGAACACCTGCTTTCTTTTTATTAGTGAAAAAAATAATCAGGAGAATTCTGCTCACTTAATTACCATATCATCCAATACCAATGAACCTGAGGAATATTGTGAGGATACAGAACAAGAGAAAGACTGACATTTCTAACAGTTTGTCTCATAAATACCTTCCTGTCCTTCATTTTCAGTTAGTAACAATAGTGGCTGCTGACCCTTCCCCAGATAAGACACTCTGCAATGCTTCAGCTGAACAATGATATAACTTGCAGTAAAAATCTTTACATAGTATGCCAGTGGGTAAAAATAGAACTCTTTTGGTACTACATGTGTTATGTCTACTAATGATATGTTTGGGAAAGAAATAATTAGCAACTTTTGATACTCCTTATTTCCTATTGTCAATGTACACCCTCATTTTTATTTTACCCACTTTGAAAATTTGTTATTACCATTCTTACAATTTCAAGGTCATTTAGGGAAGGGAAAGAGGTTATTTTCCCATCTATAATAATAGCTTGCTCATGTTCACTGTAATTGCATAATCCTACTTAAACAGCAGTAAACAGACTCCTTACTAATGAATTCAGGCCTGCTTTTAGAATTATCTTCTAATATTTCATTTTCTTTGATATTTTCAAAATATGATAAAAATTCTGTGGTCTTTTATATAATTAACAATTCCAAACCACTGGGTTTATTGACATGATTTTAGATAAAACAGCAAGAGGTACAATCTCAGCTCATGAAGAGTATTCATGATTATCTCAAGAGGTACACAAGATTACTTTGGGTCATAGCTCTTTATGGAACCCAGATGGACTAGCTAGTTTCATGTCAACTTGACATAAGTCATAAGAGAGGAAAGAACATCAATTAAGAATATGCCAGAACTCCAGATATAGATGTAGGAGAGGATGGCCTTATCTGGTATCAGTGGGAGGGGAAGGCTTGATGCCCCAGTGGAGGGGGATGAAAGAGGAATGAAGCAGGAGTGGGTGAATGGGTGGAAGAGCACCCTTGAAGAGGCAAAGGGGAGGGGAAGAGGGGAGATGAGGTGGGGTGGTTGGTGGAGGGGGTAACTGGGAAGGGGGAATATCACTTGAAATGTAAACAAATAAAATTTTTATTAATAGTAATAATAAAAAATATTCATCAAAAAAGGAATATGCCTGCATAAGATTTGGCTGTAGACAGGCCTGTAAAAACTTTTTAAAATTAGTGATCAATGGGGGAGGGTCCAGTTCATTGTGGATATTGACATCCCTGGTCTGATGGTCCTGTATTCTAAAAGACAGAAGAGTGAGCAACCTGTGGGAAGCAAGCCAGTGAGCAGTACCCCTCCATGGCCTCTGCATCAGCTCTTGCCTCCAGGTTCCTGCCTGGTTTGAATTCTCCCCTCAGTTTCCTTCAGTGAAATGTGATTCAAGATATGTGAGCCAAATAAATCCTTTCCTCCTCAAGTTGCTTTTGATCATGGTATTTTATCACAGAAATAGTAAGCCTAACTAGGACATCAGATAGTCTTTTTGTTCTAGAGCTTTCAGGTACGCTGTTAAGCTGCTAATGTATGCTCTCTTCGGTTTCTTTTTGGAGGCATTCAGAGCTGAGTTTTCCTCCTAGCACTGCTTTCATCATTTCCCATAAGTTTGGGTATGTTGTGCCTTCATTTTCATTAAATTCTAGAAAGTATTCATTTTCTTTCTCTATTTCTTTCTTGATCAAGTAGAATAGACTTCAACACCCCACTCTCATGAATGGACAGATCATGGAAACAGAAACTAAGCAAAGACACAGTAAAACTAACAGAAGTTATGAACCAAATGGGTTTAACAGATATCTATAGAACATTTCATCCTTAAACAAAACAATATACCTTCTTCTCAACACCTCATGGTACCGTCTCCAAAATTGACCAGATAATTGGTTACAAAACTGACCTCAACAGATACAAGAAGATTGAAATAATCCCATACATCCTATCAGATCACCATGGACTAAGACTGATCTTCAGTAACAACAAAAACAACAGAATGCCCACATACACATGGAAGTTGAACAATGCTCTACTCAATGGTAACTTGGACAAGGAAGAAATATAGAAATTAAAGACTTTATAGAATTTAATGAAAATGAAGATACAATATACCCAAACTTATGGGACACAATGAAAGCAGTGTTAAGAGGAAAATACATAGCTCTAAGTGCCTCCAAAAAGAAACTGGAGAGAGCATACATTAGCAGCTTAACAGCACACTTGAAAGCTCTAGAACAAAAAGAAGCAAATACACCCAAGAGGAGTAGACGGCAGGCAATAATCAAACTCAAGACTGAAATCAACCAAGTAGAAACAAAAAGAACTATATAAAGAATCAACAAAACCAGGACTGGTTCTTTGGTCAAACAAGATAGATAAACCTTTAGCCAGACTAATCAGAGGGCACAGAGATAGTATGCAAATTAACAAAATCAGAAATGAAAAGGGAGATATAACAACAGAAACCAAGGAAATCCAAAAAATCATCAGATCCTACTACAAAAGCCTACACTCAACAAAACTGGAAAATCTGGATGAAATGGACAATTTTAAAGACAGATACAGGTACCAAAGTTAAATCAGGATCAGGTACAGCATTTAAAATGTCCCATAACCCCTAAACAGTCCTGGTTCAACTGGCAGTCAGTATGTACAAGAATGCAAAATGATCCATTCTTATTTCCTTGTACAAAGCTAAGTCCAAGGAGATCAAGAATGCCAATAGATCTATACTTATCATCCTACACAAAACTCAGTCCAAGTGGATCAAGGACCTCCACATAAAACCACATACACTGAAACTAATATAAAAGAAAGTGGGGAAGAGCCTTGAACACATGGGCACAGGGGAAAATTTCCTGAACAGAACACCAATGGCTTATGCTCTAAGATCAAGAATCAACAAATGGGACCTCATAAAATTGCAAAGTTTCTGTAAGGCAAAGGACACTGGCAATTGGACAAAAGGGCAACCAACAGATTGGGAAAAGATCTTTACCAATCCTACATTTGATAGAGGGCTAATATCCAATATATACAAAGAACTCAAGAAGTTAGACTCCAGAGAACCAAATAACCCTATTAAAAATGGGATACAGAGCTAAACAAAGACTTCTCAACTGAGGAATATCAAATGGCCAAGAAGGACCTATATAGAAGTGTTCAACATACTTAGTTATCAGGGAAATGCAAATCAAAACAACTCTAAGATTCCACCTCATACCAGTCAGAATGGCTATGATCAAAAACTCAGGGGACAGCAGATGCTGGCCAGAATGTGGAGAAAGAGTTACACTCCTCAATTGCTGGTGGGATTGTAAGTTGGTACAACCACTCTGGAAATCAGTTTAGTGGTTCTTCAGAAAATTTGACATGGTACTACATGAAGACAGAGCTATACCATTCCTGGGCATATACCCAAAAGATGCTCCAACATATAATAAGGATACATGCTCTGCTGTGTTCCTAGCAGCCTTATCCTTAATAGCCAGAGGCTGGAAAGAACCCAGATATCCTTCAAAAGAGGAATGGATACAGAAAATTTGGTACATTTACTCAATGGAGTACTACTCAGCTATTAAAAACAATGACTTCATGAAATTCACAGACAAATGAATGGAACTAAACAATATCATCCTGAGTGAGGTTACCCAGTCACAAAAGAACACACATGGTATGCACTCACAGATAAGTGGATATTAGCCCAAAAGCTCAGAATACCCAAAATACAATTCAAAGACCACATGAAGCTCAAGAAGAAGGAAGATCAAAGTGTGGATGCTTCAGTGCTTCTTAGAAGGGGAACAAAATATTCACAGGAGGAAATATGGAGACATATTGTTGAGCAAAGACTGAAGGAAAGGCCATCCAGAGAATGCCCCACCTGGGGATTCATCCCATATATAGACATCAAACCCAGACACTATTGTGGATGCCAAGAAGTACTTGCTAACAGGATTCTGATATAGCTGTCTCCTGAGAGGCTCTGACAGAGCCTGACAAATACTAAAGTAGAGGCTCACAGACATCCATTGAACTGAGTAAGGGTCCCCAATGAAGGAGAAAGGACCAAAGGAGCTGAAGGGTTTGCAACCCCATAGAAAGAACAACAGTATCAACCAACCAGACCACCCAGAGTTTTCAGGGACTACACCACCAACCAAAGAGGGAGGGACTCATGACTTTAGCAGAGGATGGCTTTTTTGGTCATCAATGGGAAGAGAGGCCATTGGTCCTCGAAGGCTATGTTCCCCAGTGTAGGGGAATGCCAGGGCATGGAGGCAGTAATAGGTGGGTGGGTGGGGGAGCATCTTCATAGAAGCAGGGGGAGGAGGGATTGGATAGGGAGTTTCTATAGGGGAAATTGGGAAACTGAATAACCTTTGAAATGTAAATAGATAAAATATTCAATAAAAGAAAAAGCAACAGCAACAACAACAACAAAACAAAGAAAATGGAGATGAAATGGGAAGAGGTAGGAAAAGACTACTTCTTTGAGGAAAGAAGTAGTCTAGTGCTGGGCAGTGGTGGCACACACCTTTAATCCCAGCACTTGGGAGGAAGAGGCAGGTGGATTTCTGAGTTCGAGGTCAGCCTGGTCTACAGAGTGAGTTCCAGGATAGCCAGGGCTACACAGAGAAAACCTATCTTGGAAAAAAAATCTAGAAGTAGTCTAGTAATGTGGGGAAATGTTAAGAGATGTCACATTAGGAAATCTGAAGCCAGTTAGATGGTATGTGGATAAATGTGCTTTCCACATCATGCCTGCTGACCAGAGCTGGATGCCCTAGGCACACAGAATTGGAGAGAACTGACTTCAGCAAGTTCTTTTGTAAGCTCTATCCATGTGCAATGGCAGACACACATACATACTATTAAGTAGATAATGTTTTTTTAAGAATAGGAAAGTCAGTTACAATTGTGAATTACCTACTATGTGGAAACTTTATCATTATCACCATATCTCAACTAACTACTAATACAGATACTAGATGTGAGCAAAATTTAAGAATCCAGGAATCAGAGCTGTTCCTTCCATATTTGACTTGATAATAGTGCAGAGATGAAGGGAAAACTAAAGGTATGCAGGAGATTATTGGACATTGTTCTTTTTTTAATTTCTTTTTTTATTAGATATTTTCTTTATTTACAATATCTCCTTTCGCAGGTTCCCCTCCAAAAGAAAAAATAAAAATAAAATAAAATAAAATAAGAAATAAAATAAAAAAAATCTAAAACTAAAACAATCTCCTGTTCCCTCCCCCCTTCCCCCTGCTCACAACCCCACAATCCACAAACCACAAGAAACTAAAAAAGAAGGGAGACCATTCCTTCTTAAAAGGGGGCACAAAATACCCATGGAAGGATTTTCAGAGATAAACCATGGAGCAGAGACTGAAGGAAGAACAATTCAGAGATTGTTCCACCTGGGAATCCTTCCCATATTCAATCATCAAATCCAGACACTACATGGATGCCAGCAAGTGCTTGATGACTGGAGCCTGATATAGCTATCTCCTGAGAGGCTCTGACAGTACCCAACTAATACAAAAGTAGAGGCTCACAGCCATCCATTGGACTGAGTACAGGGTCCCCAATGAAGGAGCTAGAGAAAGGATCCAAGGAGCTGAAGGGTTTGCAGCCCCTTAGGACGAACAACAATATTGCCACGCCCTTTTGTCTACACCAGTCATATCCAAACTATCGGGGGTAAAAGCCTGATTAAGGATGAGAGGCGATATGGCCCCAAAAGAGAGCTTGCGCCTCCTGGGTATTCAGATAGTCGCTGGCATCCCCTAATACAGACGTGTTCCAGATTAGTCTTTCCAATCATCAACACGCCCTCTTATTTGGGCATAGAGGTACCCCAAGAAATGATTCATAAATGGCTAAGATTGGGCATCGTTTCCTGGCCAGCACAATATTTCCAACATATCCTAACTCAATTCTAAGCTAAGGACAGCTTGAAATTGCTCTCAAAGAATCTGCCTTATTCAGATAGAATGTCCTCAGAGTTAGCAACAGAGGTCAGGCACCATAGCTTACTGTTAACATAGTGAGAATTCTCAGGGCAGTTCCACAATAGTCAGAACTATATCACATATTAGAGAGTAATCCGAGGCCTTCCCTCACTCAAGGGCATTAGTTAGAACTGTTAGGTCGTAACTTTCAGGTGCTTGCCTCCAGCAAGACCCAGAAAACTTTATAGCCCCAGCAGGGAGGGCTCAACTGCTCTTTCCTACTGACCTTGATGTAGCGGTCACTTGACCTACGTGACCTGTCTTGTGTCCCTTGCTGTAATCTCCGCCCACCTACGTGACTTTTGTCATCTGCCCTGTTTGCTGTATGCCATATATAAGCCTGGTTTTCACTTTGTGCTCTCTCTTGCCCTCTTG
>JADRCC010149124.1:0-11149 GCA_019843855.1 Hylomyscus alleni
ACATAAATCTATGCAACTCAAAATCTCAACCCAATCCAACCAGCATGCTCCCTACAAAATACATTGGCTTTCATTATTTGGTCCTTTACCTTTGTCTTTGTTCTTTTCCTTCCCTAGTGAATCCAGTTTCTTTCTCAATGATTTCTTTCTCTTTTGTCCATCTGTGAATAGTAAAAGAACAAGAAATTGTAAAAAAATAAGTATTCAAGTAATTTTCACATTACAATTACAGCTGAGATTTTACTTCACTCATAGAATTCAGCACTGTAAATGGGAATAAACTGAGAATATCTGAAAAATTTCCAACTTGTAGTCCATGTAACCAGCCTTGAAATATGCTCTAAAATGTTCTTTCAGTCATGGAATGAGCTAGAAACAGTTCTCTTTCATATGCCATTCAGCTTTGACATCCAGATGTGTTTGTTTTTACAATTACATAAGGCTTTTCCTGTTCTCCATGTTTATGCAAGTCACTGTTCATCTTGAATAAAAATCTCCATGACAGAATCAACTATACATGCATATAGCCTTGACATTTACAAGCTTCTACAGTGTAATTGGAAAAGGAAATCAATTTGGTGGCCGATAGAGCGGCCTTACTACTGCTGTCCCATTTACAACCTGCAGAATTTTGCATAAGTCTCAGTGCTCATACCTAAATAGTAAGAATTGCATGGTTCTGCTGTGAGAATTTATTGAAAGAATGTGTCTAAAAAATGCTTAATGTGGAGCCTGATGCATGTCCATATTCAGATTCAGCCTGGGACTTTCACGTTATTCTACAGTATGTGCCTATTCCATAATTTAATTATTCATTCATTGATGAATGTTAATGTTGTTTCAAATGTGTTACTGTGTGTAGGGGAATAGTCCCTTTTAGCATATGATACTTTTAACAAATGCACTTAATATTCTCCTTATCTCACCAAATAGTAAAGATACCACTCACACTGGTTGGCAGCTGCAATGGAATTCCTGGGATGTCATCATAAAATACTGGTATTTATCATTGCCAGAACATGCTTTGTGATTATTTAGCTTATCACACAGGAGGTATGGATCAGGAACCCACACTGGGCTCAAATAACAAAGATGGAGTTCATACTCAAGGGTACTGTTCAAAAGTGGATTAAGAATTTTGTCTTTCAGGGCATACTAAAACGCGTAGTAAAAAGTGATACCACCCAATAAAATTTACAAAACAAGACTCTGACAGCAGGAAATAACAAAATAAGCACTCCGAATGTCATGAGCATCCCTGGGATCCTCTTGGGGCTGCAGATGTTCCCAGTTCCTCCTGCACCTCTGGGAGTTTTTAAAGGTGAACACCACAATATAATTAACAGGCATACTTAATACCTTTTCCCTTCCAAAATATACCCCCAATATTTTCTTCCCACAAAATGAAAATAGTAGGATTTTTCCCCTCTGGAGTCATAAGATTTGTATAAGAGTGAAAGCATGTAAATCAGTTGTACTATGGCCAAGAGCTACTGATCGCTTTTATCCCTGATGTGTTCTTATCTTAAACATCTAAGAGTTGATCTATCTACTAGGGGCTATTGTGACTTTTTATATATACACAGATAATAAAATGCACTTCCTACACAAGATTTTAATCTGTTCTCCAAATAGGATTGCTGGTGGTTTTACTTTTAATGCTTTTGTTAGTGCTGGTTCATATCACCAAATGGGTTTGGTCCAGTAATAATATTTTCCTCTAAAAATCCTTTAATTCCTCAGTTTACACAATTGACTGAAGAGAGTAACTAAACTGTACATCTATTAAAGCCTAGGAGATTGTTCTGTGGTGCTAGGGATAGAATCCAGGACCTTGTACATGCCAACCTAGTATTCTATCACTGGGCCCAGGATGAGAGCCACAAGTTTTTCTCTTTTTTATTTTAATTTTTATAATGTTTTAGGTTAGTACATAGACTAACGGATTTCACCATTTAGTTCATATACATGTGTTTCATTACAGTTTGTTGTCAACCTTTCTCCTCTCCCCCTGCTCTATCCCATGCACACAACTCTTCTAGCTGGTTGTCTTCCTGGCTCATTATGGGCACCCATAAGAGAATATGTTCTTAAGCATATTCCTCAAAATAAGTCTTACTTGGAAAGTGCATAAATTTGACTTCAAATCTAAGTCCCACTGTGTTTCCATTCTCTTGCCTGGGGAGGTTTGTGCTTTAACTTTTGGATTTTTAGTTTTGGAAACTGTAAAATGAATAGATTTTCTGTGGGTTGCATGTGGATGCATATTAGATTATATTAAAAATACAAATTTTAGTGTCACATCAACAATTACTTAGGCTAATCTTCATGAATATTTAGAGGTTAAGATTACTGTGTACCCCCTCATGCACCTATTTCTCTACCTTTGTATTACCTTGGGCATGTCAAGTTACATGTCTAGACACACAGGAACATCTGGCAGCTGGGAACTATATTTTCTTCCCCTACCACCTAGGGAAAGGTAGAGAGTAGTAGCTTTGACACTAGAGAGTTCTATACACAGGTTCTGAATTTCCCATTTCCCATAAGACAGGTTACTTAATCTCTCCAAACCTCAATCTCCTTACCTATAATATGGGAGGCTTGACTGTAAGAAATATTGCGTGGATAGAATAAAGCTGTAGATACCATGTACTTAGATTATAGTATATGTTCAGTAGGTACTGATTATTCATTGATCTATGTACATCATTGATCAGATCATGTACATCAGAGATGAAATGCATGTATGTGTACTGTGTACATTCCTGATGTCCACCTACAGAAGAGGGTTATGATCCTTTGGAATTATATGTAGTTTTGAGCCACATATGCAAGTGTGGGAACTAACTCTGGGTCCTCTGCTTAAGTAACAGGTTCTCTAAACTGCTGAGCCATCTCCAAGCCCCACTTTTATATTTAACCTAAGAGAAGAGATTCCATACACTTCATGCTGAAATGAACGCAAAGAAATAATTAGTAGGTGCCTGCTTACTGGGCCAAAGTTCTCATTTGGTTGTACCATAGACATGGGCATGAATATAGCCCAAGTAGAAACAAAACAGCTATATCCAGTCCACTCCTGCTCAGATGAAGATTAAAGCACAATAATTTATAACAGTTGAGAACTGATGGAAAGTCTTGCTTATTTCCAACACAGATCTGGAGTGTGAGCTTCTCGAGAAATGCAGAAGAGCTGAAAGTCTGAAGTCTCACCTTTCTCATATTCATCTCAAGTCAGCAGAGGCACTGGATCCTGCACTACTACATCCACTCATAACAGCTGACAGGCATTGGAGTTTGTAAACCCATTTGAGCCTGAAAGGGAAGTTCTAGCTCGTTCAATCCTTTAAAAAATACCTTGCCGAGAAAAATTTGGCAGGATGATTTTGGCACCACCTTCTCTGTTTCCTAGCCACAGCTGCCCCACCATTTAGTAGAACCAGAAAAATAGACTCTCAGAGAAAGCAAACCAAAGGAATTCATAGGCAATGTGGAGAACTTAGTGAAAACAGTGAGGAAAATATATCAAGAGACTTGTGGGTGGTAGAATAGGAATTAGCCCTTTACAAACTACACAGACATTATACCATGATTTCTCAATCTGGGCATATAGCGATATATGAAGCTAAGTAATTCTTTATTGTGATCGATTGCCCTATGTATTTTAGGGTACATAGCCACATCTCTTGCCTTAATTTCCTAGGTGCCAGAGTATTCACTTATATTCTGTTGCCACTACCAATGATGTTTCTGGGCATTACCAAATATCCACAGGAAACAAAATTTCTGTGGTTGAGAACCACTGCTTTCTGCATAACTCTATGTAGAGAACACAACAATGGGCACAAGCCATGTGACTAAAACCTTCACATCTTTCCTTCCAATTTCCTTCCAATCTCCACTTGTGTTTTAGACAGAATAGTATCAAAATGTTTACAGGTTACTAAGATTTTAAATACTGTATTAGATTTCAGGAAGAAGAGCAGTTTCCTTCAATTTTTAAAGGAATGAGAGTCCGTCTATAGTTGGTAATCCTTGTAACAAGCGTTCAAGACTATAGATTTTAGGATTAGAATGAGTATCTGGAGTAAACAGCCTTTTGTTTCCCCCCATGGAAGATTTTCTTACTTACTTGGGTCGTAAGATGACAACAATGTGTGAAACACATTGTTGGGAGTGGCAGCATGAATGGATGCTAAGCCCCCAGGGAAGATACCAATGTTATTTTTTTTAAACAAGTCATGCTATCTACAGAACCAATGTGGACTGAGAAAAAAGTTTTTTTCCAGAAGATGAAAGGAAAGGATATCCAACTCAACATAACACAGTGTCCTGGATTAGATCCTAAAACAATGTGAAGACATTAGCAGGAAATTGATACAAATATGAATCAAGTCTATCATTTTGCTGATAGTAATACATCAAGTGTAGTATAATATTTTATTGGGAGCCTTACAATGAAATGCTGTATCATTCCCATAACTTTACAGTACATCTAAAATTATTCAAAGATTCAAAATGACCTTTAAAAGCTGCTTCTCCCTCGTACTAACTGTATTTGAATAAAGGTTGAAAATTCATTTAAGTGTAAGAAAATGGAGGCCGGGACTGCTTCTTGAGGTGTTTCACAGAATCTGAAACTCAAATTTGTGGCATGAAGGGAGATGACTCACAAATTCATAGTTTCTGACCTGGTTGAAATGATAGAAATAATAGACTATTGCCATCTCCCTCATCTGAAGAAAAACACAAGTCCAAACTGACATAAAACATTCGTTGTGCCTGCTATTTTGGTGGAGCATCCTTATTAAAGAGGGAGTAGCCAGCTAAGAGTCCCAGTCAGTTTTATTTTTACCACCCTGGTGACAGTTTTGTAGGTAGGTAATTAAATCATCTTAGAGTTGTGGTATCTCTAAATCCTTTTCTGCATAAATTATTCAAACCTCATATATTTTGCCTGTATCTGAGAACACAAATTTCTATACAACTTTGTTTGTAAACATCTCATATCTATGCTGATAAACTAAAGTATTTCATTAAATATCGATAACATATATTTATGATACATGTGTATATATACCTACATATCAAGCAAGTTTAAAAATCTATGAATATATTATAAAAATATGCAATACAGGCAGGGTGTGGTGATGCACACCTTTCGTTCCAGAACTAGGGAGGCAGAGGCAAGTAGAGATCTATGTGTTTGAGGCCAGCCTGGTAAATACAGTAAGATCTGTCTCAAAATAATTTTTTACACTATTTTATTTCTTACTAAAGTGAAAATTCATTATTTCTTCTTTGCAGGCTGTCAACCTCTAAAAACTAAGGTAAGGGAAAGGCTAAATTCTGTATTTTGTTCCTAGTTTGGAGCTGGAGTATTGCTAAAAATGTAATTATATTACTAATGTTCTCTGTCACTAGGGAACTATTCATTGCATCCTTGCTCAACATCTGCTACTTTCCAATGATTAACCTTATCCATGCAAGTTAAATTTGCCTGGTAAGTTCACCCTGGAAAACAGATAGGGTCTAATAAGAGTAGGGCAGCCAAAACCCCAATCAAAACCAGAAAAATGAGACAGTGTAATGAATTCCAAACTGGCCCTTGTTATTTGAGTTGCCTGCTCTGTACTTAAAGTCTGTCTAAAGAAATGGAAGGAGAGCATCCCTAGCAGCAAAAGGAAGTGTCTGCTTATGGATCAGAGTGCCACTGCAATTTTGTGGTATCAGAGATGGCATCAGGGTAAAGTCTAGATATTTAAGAAAACAACTAACATAGAAGTGTCTTTTCTATTCTAACACAAAGGTTTATTTTATTTTCTCCAGGTTTATTATATCATAGCACATGACTATCCTCCTTGACTTGGGAATATTATTTATATTATAACACTTATCTGTTTACATATCAACTTCTTTCTAGAAAGTTGATTCATCACCCATCTTTCTAGTTGCCTATCCATTCCTCCATATGTCCACCCAGTGGTGATTAATCACATATTGTTGGGGAAAGTAAGTGATGTGTTTCAAGCCTAGATGAGCAGGCACTATCTGTTCCTCTAAGGGACTCATGAGTTCAGTGTTAAAGATAGATCTGGGAAAAGCTGACTAAAACCAAACAAAGAAATCCCTTTGTGACCATTTTACTAGGTGTTAGTACAGATGAGTGAAGGATGACCCCAACTACGCTTTCAAAACCTCATGTTTAGTTCAGGCCTGGGGGGGGGGTAAAGTTACTCTTCTTAGAACCCTTAGAATTATGTTGGCGTTTTCCTCAATAATTCATATGGTGACTACAGAGTTTAGGAAATCTTTTCTTCCTGACACTCCCATCCCCTGAATGTTTTGGTAAAACACTTTATTGCAGAGGTTCTCAACCTTCCTAGTGTTGTAGCCCTTTAATTCACTTCCTCATGTTGTAGTGATCCACAACCATAAAATTATATTCATTGTTATTTCATAACTGTAGGTTTGCTACTGTTATGTATTATAGTGTGAGTATCTGATATGCAGGATATCTGATATGCAACCCCTGTGAAAGGGTTGTTCAACCTCTACCCAAAGGGACATGACCCATAGGTTCAGAGCTGTTGCTTTATTGGGTAAAAGTTCTATTGGCAAACAAACATGACAGATTCCAGAGTGGAGTAATAGCTTCTTCAGCGAGAAGCACAGTTCCAGAGAGTGAATATAAAAATTCTGGAAAAGAAAACCAGCCTACACTAAAAATATGAAAAAAAAATTATTCAAGCCCAACATAACCCTATCATTTTTTCACCATTAGCTGTCAATTAATTGTGTATGTTTATATATGCACAGGTTTGTCATCATCAAGAAATGTTTTATATTATTGATTGTTGATTATTTCACCCAGTTCACAAGACATCTATTTTCCTATCTTATCTCCAGAAGTTCTTCCCCTAATTATAATTTACACAGAAGAAGCTTGTGTAGGGATGTGGGCATCATGTCATTTCTCTTGGCTTCAATTCCATTGGAGTAATCTGTGTTTCCTCATTCTTATGGCACCATGTGGACTCATATTTCCAGAACTGGTCTTCAAAGTATGTTCATTTCCCTGGAAAAGGAACTATTTTACAGTATTCTTAAGCAATAGAGATGCTGCTTCTTAGAGTGCATGCTTACCAAAGTACTTGTGAAATGTACTAATCCCAACAGTTTACAGGCTGAAGTGGTGGTAAAATTAACAAAACTGTGGTCACAACATTAGAACATTCTGTTAGTTTCTCACTGTTGTAATGAGACTCAGCTATTGGAGGTCGCCATCCTTGTAGTTCAATTAAACACGAAGAAAAGAAATCCTCTTCTGTTTTGTATAAATTAGTTTGTCAGGGCAATTAGTTCTAAAATTTTTCTTTGTTATAGTCAAGAGAGACAAATAACTCCCACGGATTCTTGGGTCTCAAAGCAAGTGTTTTCCTATTTCAGAAAAATCGTTAAGATATTTTGATTTATTAAACATGTCTCCTCATTCAGTCACAATGTAATCACTCCTTGCTTCAACAAGTGGTCATGATCACCCTTGAAGGATCTTTTACAAGCTGACATTTTTTTTCCACGTTTAAGTTCTATGAGTTAAAAGTGGGGGATTTAAAAACAACAGCAGCAGCAACAGCAACAACAAATATATCATGAGCACATATCCTAAGGGAGCAGGCTTGCTGCTATCCTTTCTAAATCTGGAAGCTAGCCTATTCTTTTAGGCCTCTTTATTTGCAGCTTTCATCTCCTGACCCTTTCAGGGATGATGATACCTATTACTTCGTCTAAGTACACAGTTTTCAGATAGAGAAGTTTATAAACATCAGACCAGAAAGAGGGGCTTTTATAATATCATTTCTTTTCGCTTTACTTCTCTGCTGGATTTTAAAAGAAAAGAAGTAGGCAGGAGAACATAAATTAGAAATACCACACTCATCTCAAAAACACCTTGCATTGTTAACTCGAGAGAATAATATCCAGGCATAAGGTTTGGAGAGGCAGCTTAGTTGCTGAAGTGTCTGGCTCACATTCAGGAAGCTCCGAGTTTGATCTCTAGCAGGTATAAAACCAGAGATGTTGACACATACCCTGCAATACTAGTACTTGGGAATGGATGATCAGAAATTCATTGTCATCCTTGGCTATGTAGAGAGAGAGGCAAGCCTGAGCTACATGAGACTCTTTGTTTCATTGAAGAAAAAAAAGGAAAGAAAAAAAGAAAAAAAAGAAAAGGAAGAAAAGAAACTCTAAAAGGAAAAAAACATAGCCAAATTATAGAATTTCATCACCATTTGTTACAAAGACTATAGTTCATACTATAACAATACAGTCTGACAGTTGTGTTCCTGTGGAGTGTGATTTTTTTTCTGACCTATAGAAGAGACTGATTCCATCTACTTTGCTTTTTTTTTTTTAATAATGAACAAGCCAATTAGATATCCATAAGACATGAACTTTAAATCCTGGCAACTTGTAGAAATTTCTGTCAGTTGCTCACATAAAAATAGCTCTCTTACACACAGTAACTGAAAAGATGACACAAGTGGATGAAAACTTGACTATTTTCTTCCCTATCACCTACATGGTGCCATTGGCAAATCCAACTCTCCCCTCTATCCTCCTCCACTCACTCACTCTAATTCACCCTTGCCCCATTTTGTTACTTTATGCCTCCTGGGATAATTTTTTATTCTAGCCTTGGCAAAGAACTCTATGCTAATCCCTGTGATTCATTCCTGGTTTCCAGTACCCACCTAGGCACTGGTTATGAAAAAGGAAATAAGAGTACTAAGGGAGAGTAGTGGAAATGCATCTCCTTTCTTACAAAACTAGTTTCTGTAAAGTTAATACTCGTCCCTGTTTCTTGATGCTTCTATAAGCTTTTTTTTTATTATTTTCTAAATAATATTTAATGAACAATCAAAAACAACAAGAACAAACCCCTGTTGCCTCCCCCCTCCCCATGCCTGCCACCCTACCCTCTCCCACTTATTAGCCCTGTCATTCCCCTACACTGGGGCACAGAACCTTCACAGTGCCAAGAGCCTCTCCTCCCATTGATGACCAACTTGGCCATCCTCGACTATACACATGCTGCCAGAACAATCAGTCCCACCATGTATAGTCCTTGGTTGGTGGTTTAGTCCCTGAGAGCTCTGAGGGCATTGGTCAGTCCATATTGTTGTTTGTCCCAAAAGGCTGCAAACCCTTCAACTCCATTGGTTCTCTCTCTAACTCCTTCACTGGGGACCCTGTACTCAGTTCAATGGATGGCTGTGAGCCTCTAACTCTGTATTAGTCAGGTACTGTCAGAGTCTCTCAGAAGACAGCTATATCAGGCTGGAGTGCCCTTCCTTCAGTCTCTGCTCCATAGTTAGTCTCTGCAACTCCTTGCATGGGTATTCTGTTCTCCCCTTTCAAGGAGGAATGAAATATCTTCCTTTTTCTTGACTTCCTTGAGGTTTGTGGGTTGTACTTTATGCATTCCGAACTTCTGGGCTAATAACCACTTATCAGAGAGTGCATACCATGTGTGTTCTTTTGTGATTGGGTTACCTCACTCAGGATGATATTCTCCAGATCCATCCATTTCCCTATAAGCTTAACAATACAAAAGGTTGCTGCCGCCATTCCATGAAGATGAAGAAAACCAGCAAACAGCAAAAGACTCCACTGATATAATAGCAAATACAAATAGAAATCCACTGAAATCATGAAAGTAGCTTATCTCTGGACTCTATATGAAGTAATTTTAATTGAACTTTTGTGACTTTTTGTAAATGTATATTAATAGCGGATGATCTAAAACTGCTGTGTGATTTTCTATTTTTAGGTCCACCAGACTTGTTATACCAGGTATTCTCAAGAAATGATATCCGAAAAAAAAAAGAAATGATATTTGTAGACATTTTGAATCTATGTGTTTAAGATTGGGTGGGTAGAAGGAGAGAGGTCAGATTGTCAAGAACTGTATATCCATTAATAAATAGGTCTTTGCAGATAAATGTTGCTAATTTGTTAGTCATCAAACTAAATAATAATAATAAAGTTATATTTTAACCCACACTGGAGATTATTTTATTATTAAAATTATCCATTAAATACACTATTTATATATTTATAAATATATGGTATACTACTTTATAGCACACTACTTATGTATTAATGACTATATATGGTGAGGTTAGTTGCTTAAGAAATTCATAAATGTTATTTACCTTTCTTGTTTAGTTCTTTCACAGAATTGACTCTCATTTTGAAAAAAAAAATTATTCACATGTATAAGCACTTAACCTGAGACTTGTAAACATCTGACCATTCAAAAAATTCAATTCCAAAACATAATTGCAATTATCAAATTTACTTTAGGCAGTGATCACAATAGAGAGCATAAGGTAATCATAAAATTTGAAAGATGCCAGAATATTTCAGAAACTGCAGTGATGAGAACTTTGCTCATTTTTCAAAACCTTGTACAATAGTGGCCAGTGCTCCAACATACATCTATAAATGTGTGTCATTGTGACAAGTAAAGACAAGACCTTGGATGGAAAACTACACTACCTCAGAACATGAAATACTATTTGTGAACACTGAATCACATCTCATGTGACTTAAAGAATTGGGCATCTGCTCTGTACTAGTACGGAATCATACAGAAGCACACACTTGAGAACTGTACACTACACAAGTCTTCTGCTCTTAGGGGAAGCATCCAAGAAGAAAGTTACAAAAGCAACTGCAATAAAGTATCTATCCTTCTTGGCTTTTACTGGAGTAGATGGATGAGGAATCTTCTTTCTAAAAGGCAACTTGAAAAGATTTCCTCATTGACTACAATTTATATATTTGTATTTTTGTCTATTGAGTGACTTGGGATAAGGAGAGGATATGGATAGCTTTTGACATGGCTAGACATATAGGAATATCAAAATGAACCTAAGACTAGAACCATACCTTAAACATCTAGAGTGAGTCTCTTTGCATGACCCTTTAAAGTATTCTATACTGCTTTACTGTTCTCTTTAGCAATATCAAAGTGTTTACACTGTCTGCAGAAGTTAGGTAAAACACACATGCAAAGATACATTTTACTCTCCCTATTTTACACACACACACACACACACACACACACACACACACA